>WURT03042035.1:0-14713 GCA_009936505.3 Holothuria glaberrima
TTATTATTTGTTTGCATTTCATTTTGTATAAATAATTGTATGTTTGCAATTGAAAAATAAAACGAAACGAAACGAAAAAAAAAAATAGTAGTACGAGGCTGCAGCCCCTCCCTACCCCACTATTTGGGCAAATATTTTGCTATTTTTGGACAAAGATACACTAAATTTGGGGGCAAATGTACTGCAGCACCCCCAGACGGACGCAGACCCGTACGCTTGTGGGGTAAATTGATTTTCAACTACATTTTTAACTCTCTCGACGGTTTTGCAACTGTCCTACACTATTTTAATAGTGAGTTAATCGGCTGAAATGCGCAGTGGCGGAACAAGGGTTGCTTGCAGGGAGGGGCAAGTGACTTGACGTGCGCCCCCATAATGAAGACAGCTAGTGCCGTGTCTATATCTATTCATACAGCAGGGCGTTCAACTTTTAGTGACTGGTAAGCTCGAGATTCACTGGAGACCACTGACGCGGAGCGCGATCATCGCTTCGCACGGAGCGACCCGCCAGGGGGACTTTTTGCCAAAAAATACCCCTATATTGCAGGAAATGGCATTTCCCGTGCCTCATTAATGCATGCCAAGAATTGCCAGTTTTAGATGTTTTATGTTCCTGGAAATTTTATTACATTCTTTTGATAAAAATTTTGAAAGCAACAAAAGAAATGGATTGAAATTTATCTGACACCATGAAAACGTACTAGCACTGTTTGTTAGCATAATACTGAATGTTGACAGAGGGAATGTCATCGCAAACACAAAACAAAATTTTTAAGTTCTATTAAAGCAAAGCCATGTTACCTCAGGTTCTGTCTATTACAGAACAGAAGGAGGAATTTGTAAAATAATTTGAGTAACATTATAAATAATTGGAATTCTCAAAAACAGTCAACTGTCCTACTTTTCTTATGCATAACAGTTATTTTCTATGGGGGTAAGTTTAAACTGACCTAAGTTATGAAATGCATTACAATTAAGGGTAAGCAAGCTGACAGACAAAGTTGATAGACATAAAACCACTTCAAGAGAGATGCATTTCAGATCTCTTTCACATTTGTAATTTTACACAAACCAGGAAAAACTAACGTTATCATTGAGGGGGTTTGTCGGACTGTGTGACTGTCTCATTTGTACTTCAATAAAGCACTGCAAAAGTTCCATAATGGTTCTCATAAAAAAATTAGTTAAGTCCTACATAGTATAATGTAGAAATTGAACAGTGTGTTATGTTATGCAACCTGCGAGCAGAAATGGTGGTGTGATGATAGAAAGGGCAATGGAGTTGGTAGAGTGACATACCCCACTCCTCTTCCCAACCCCCCTTCTACCCCAGCAATACAACATGAACACCCAATTATGCATCTGTAACATACTATGATGCTAATATCTGGTGCCATACTGAGTTATTCCCAGTACTTCCAGTCACATATATATACATGTTATGTTATCACCAGATTTAATGTGAAACAAAGAATAAACACTGTTGTTACACTTATCTGTACTCTGATATGTCTATGAAGTAGCAGAAAAGTGATTACATTAGGAATTTAAGCAATCACCATATACTGGAACAATGTTATGAAAAAGAACCAAATCAATAGACATTTTGGGGAATTGGATTTTACTGTACCATATAGTACAACAGATCAACTTCACGGATATTTTCTCACGGATACATAGGCTTGTAACAACTGTTTTCTTGGCTTCCACAATTTACCGTCACACTGTCCAACCTTATCGGCCAAAGTCAAAGAGATTGAACTTCTAATGTGAACTTTTCTCTAAAAGAAATTTGTTTTAACCCGGAAATTTGCTTTGGCCTCTGTCTACAAAAGTTTCAAAATTGTGTGTATGTAGCTGCAGGCTATAGTTCTGATTATTGCTATAATATTAAAGGAATTGTAAAATGACAAACTAGCTTTCTTAAAGTCTCAACCAAAAAGAGGAAGTTAAAGAATAACTCCACTAACCTTTTCTTCTTCGAGTATGGCTGATGATGCCTGTGATATTTCCTCTAAGCAATTTTATAACCAGGATCAGTCACTACTTATAGTACATTGGTGGTGTGCTTAATGTCATCTAACAGTATAGTCCTTGGAAAAGAAGAAAATAAAGTTTAATGTATTTTATTTTACAGTTGAAAACATAAACTTTTTACATACAAGTAGACCCAGACCTTAAGTCTGAACGACTGATGTATGGATGCAACATAAGTAATTGAAACACCAATTTTGTACAAGTAACGTACAAAACTGTTTGCAACTCGTAAAACTTTGACAGTTAAATATGGCTGTGAATAACCTTGAAATATGCAACCCTTAACAACAAAAATTTCAAAATCTGAGTCACTGATGTAGCCCTACGGCTGAGGCTTGCCCAGATGTACTATAGCTTGTAGGCCTAATTTGCCTCTTAAGTTTTACTAACTTTTAGGCACTAGCTAGATTGAACCACCTTCTCATTATATTCATTGCCAGGAAATGACTGGGTTAACCTGCTGTACAGAGTACACATCTATCAAACACCTAGACAACTCTTGGTCTGCTGTCCAGATGCATCTTAGAAGTCAGAACCCTGCAAAGAAAGTTGAACTTACCCACTAAGTTCCTGCCTCTTAGGCTTGCACTATACCCAACCGTGTAGCTAAAAAGCCCTAGCTGCTAGGAAACTGCCCGAGAGAAAATTTCAAGTTGACACATTTTATACAATTTGCCTCCCCCCCGAGAAAATTTTTGCCCCCCCCCGAGAAAATTTTTGCCCCCCATGGGAGCCATCTCACACCACTTTCAGTACCTTCTCTTGCTACAGACCTGGCACCGTGCATACCCCTCACCAGCTGAGTTGTCCTTCACAAGAATTAGGAACAGTGCAAGTCTAAACATTGCTCAATTTACAGCAAATTAGCATAGGCGCTATATCCAAATGCTGTACCTGAAATAAGGCCTAGGATAGTCCTCAGTAAAGGCACGTGTATATAGCCGGTCGCCGATAGCTCCCTATACACGTGTGTGTGGTGAGCTCTGAGCGAACGACACACAGTCCTTTACTGAGGACTACGCCTAGGCTAGCCTCATACTGTAGCTGCTGAACAGTAATTCATGGGTTGGCTAAGTAACACAGTTGCTCTGTGTACAGGTAAATGTAACCTGATATTTCGGTCACGTACCGTTTCTATTGATGTCAGAAGAGCTATAACTTGCAAAATCGAGACAGCCTTCTCATTTAGGCTCTTAGAAATTATTCTGGCTACATTATTAATAGTAAATACGAAATACGCCAAAGGCCTAGTAGGTCCTGGCCTACAGAAAGTAGTATGAGCACGTTAGGCTTTGCCGACTGTACACAATAGGCCCAGCCTAACGTTAGGCCGATATGGCATTATGCCAAAGCTTTTACACACCATGTAATGTTCCCCGCTGTGTTCGTCACATTTGCAATGTTCTGCTACATGTTGGACGTCAGCTGGGTAATTTTATGCTCCAAACTATCTCGCATCGTAGAAAAGAGAATGTTCAATAACCAATTCTGTAAGTTTTTTTTATTCTCAAGCGGTCACATCAGTCAAATCCGTGTTTTTCCTCGCAAATTTTTGATAGCACAGCAAGTTGCAGTGGCCGCAAAGCTAAGATTGTTGTTGTCAATGACGTCATATCGCATCCGGTAAGAATGCGATTTTGGCGTATCAATCGCTGCATGTAGCGATCGAGTTTACCGCATGCGTAACCGGATCCGAAAACGCATCCGCATCCTTGCAGATGGAATCAAGCTTGTTGAAACCAGTGTGAGCGATTTCTATTCTGTTTCTGTTCTATATTAACTAATAATGGGACAAACATTCGTGAGCCCTGAAGAGTGCGCGCAAAGTGCTCCGGAAAAACATTTAAGTAATCCAAAATCTAATGCATTTTATTGAAAGCTGTTTCTTATACGAAAAATTAGCCTACCCAAGGGCGGATCCAGAATTTTACAAAAAATGAGCTAATTCCGTGGGGCAAAGTTGAGACCTACAAGCGTCAAATATAGAAAGTCCGAAAAGGGGGTTGAAGGTTGGAGAAAATTCTGAAATTAGACTCTTTTTAATGGTATTTCCGGGCATCTGGCAGTCAAGATAAATATACAAACAAACGTCTTTCTGTGCCTCCGGTTCTACGAGGAGCTTACATTGCAATTTTGGAATAGGCTAACCAATATAGCGTATGACGGCTAGATTACCTGTAACGTGGTCAAGACAGAGGGTGGGGGAGTCCTAGAGTTTTTTTTTTAAATCAAACACTGTAATTTGCACTTCGCTGCATTTCGTTTGTCAAGATTAAATACATTGGCAAATATCATTTCTGCTTATCATCAGTACTGCAATTTCGAAAGAGACCATCTAACAAGCTTATAATCGACTAGATCAAGGCACAATGAATCTGGGAAAACGTTTTGGTATTAAACAATGTTTAATGCGATTTTCGGACATGTAAAAATCATTAAGTAAGTAGCCTATATATGGAATTATTTTGTATGAAGTAGCAGTATTATCAAGTGTAACCAGGGCTGCCACGTAGGTTGCCCAATAAGTGTGTACGGTAAAAATTGCCTAGAAAAGGGTGTTGGTAGTTCTTCCCCAACGAATTTTGACAGTAGGCACTCTTTAGCTCAATTTTCTGGCAATGGGATAAATTTACATAAATTTTTTTATGAACCTAATAAAAAAAATCTGGTTTAGTCATCAAACTTTTTACGTTTGTCCCAGGCAGGCTATATAACCCTAGCCAGGCCTTTCAAAATGTATTTTAGATACATTTAACAAGTTAAACTTAAAAATGATCCAGTTTGTAGTCAAAATTCCAATGAAAAAAGCCCCTCCTTTCCTTGAATTTTTTTAACTTATCTTTGACAGTCGTCATACGAAAATGTAAATTTAGAAACGTTATTAGTTTTTCGTCACTATTAACCTTATTCTGTTAAATGCATATTCCATTGGTCTCATGTGAAGAAAAAAAAAACTTCCACTTCTTGTCCTCTAAACCTTGTAGCAATACCTTGTTCCTATATAACTGAAACATGTCGTTTTAAAGAGTCGTTATTTTTGTCAAAAATACCTCCAGTTCTCGTCAAGGTCATAGAATATCATGTAAATTGGGCATATTACCTGAGAGATCCCTGTTTTTCTTTATAATTAAATGTCCAATTTGTCCTTCATATTTGATACTGTTGGAATGTTTGAATATCTTTCATGTAGGTCTAGTATAAAACTACACCATATGTAGGGTATTGCAAACTAGGTTTTTAAATATTCCCTACAGGGGCGACAATGTCATAAAGAAATTCAAAGTTAGGCCTATGTCTCATCAATGTGCCCCGATGACATCACAGATTTCCCATAGTGCATCTTATCTGTACGTAAAGTTGCATTTCTTTGAAAATGAGTATCTTCCTTACGCTACATGCTATTGAGATGTTTTCATCTCCTAAACCAGAAAATATTCCTGCGTGTTTAAAAATCATCAAATTTAGTCTTTGGCAAATTTCTTTAACGTCATTGAAGACTTTCCTAAAAACTTTCGTTTCGAGTGTATTTTTCCAGATATGCGGAATATTGCCAAGAGAGAGAAATGCTTACAACTTGAACAATACTTCAAGCAAACGACGCATTAAAATTGTAAGTGGTGTATAGCTTTGGTGCAGGGTCCTGGGGATGACAGTGAATCGGAATGTCCTTGACTAAGGGCGTGCATGATCCAACTACAACTGCAGTAGAGCAAAAAATTCTGTTTTTTGTAGGGTCAAAAGTGTATATGCGAATACCAGGTGGGTAAAGGTTTCTTCTTCTCTTCCTAGGCCATAACAGCCATGCAACGATTCATGTCGAAAGGGTATCCAGAGCTGAGTACCCCTTAGCCAGGGTACCCGAAGGTTTCCCCGCCAAAAGGCACCCCAACCCCACCCTCGCTCACGAGGGACAAGAGTTACACCCCTGTCGTCATGTCATTTGACTGGAAATCTTGATTCACGCATGACCATTGTAGGCAATAAATCTCACATCGAAGCATGTCTTTGCCTGCGTAGCAGGCTGTAGGCATATTCTTTTTTCAGAGTCCGCTCTGTTGGCTCGGAATGACTTTACAGTTGCCTATGTTTTCAGGATTACACGGATGTCAAAGAAGCAGAGAGTCAACAGTGGCTAAACATTAGGAACGAAGAACCTGTGCATACAGTTTTGATACCTGGAATATTACATCATTTTTGAGTGCCTATTGTCTGACAGATTTCGCTATTGCTTCTCCTCTCTAACCACTCCCTGCTTGCACTAATCACATGAAGTGCAGGCTGGCCAAGAAATTATTAGGTGGAATGTTTTAAATGGGTTCGAACAACAAAATGAAACTTTGCACAACTTTGCTTTGGTCATTTTTGCTGTTGACTAGGTGCTTTGACTATCCTTGTATACCCTGTTACAACCTGCCCCCACATTTGGGTTGATTGTAACACTCGTCCTCGAAATTTGTCCAGTTTGTCTGTGATCTTTTGAAATACAGTAATGATATGACCCCATTCTTATAAGAGGATACGATTAAGTTAAGGTAAGTAAGGATCACGTTAAAAAAAATTCCACAAACAAACTCTAAAAAAAAAAATACAACAGGTTCCGGTCATCTTTGAGTAAACAGAGAAACAGATTGCACGGAATTGCGCATCACAACGCAGCATGACCACCTAACAATGTCCTAACGTGCTAGGTATCAACGAGCATGTATCCATACGTAATGGGCAAAGGAAGAGGTCCTCGACTAGAAGAGTGGTATATGCTTGTTGCTGTTCACCAATATGCTTTCCTTGAGAACTTTAATTTTGAAAGTAAGTACCGTTACATGCAATATTCTGGCACCTGAAAACCACATTTAGTATACATCAACTTTGTAGTGCAGCTTTGAGCTCGTTCCAAAAAAAGAAAGTGATATTAAAGGGTGGGGGCTAAATGACCCCACTGGACGCCCGCGGCTACTTCTTTATTTCGTATTAGTAGACCTTAAAATTTAGGTGGAGCCTGATAAGGGGGATGAGGGGAAGTTTGGGGGAAATTCTACATTATGCGTTTGTAGAGCCGCCGCTTGGGACATCCCTCCAGCAAGACAGAAAATGGAACCCTTCCGTCATAGGGCTCTTGATGAAAAGTCTCGTAGAAGACCAATGATGACCAAAGTAGCTATGGACTTACATACTTGTGGACGTAAATATTTACACATTACTTTCTTAAAATCATGGTATCGGATGCGTACTTAACAGAAGAGCACAAATATTGCAATTTGAGTATTACTTTCCATAACAGCCCTAGCAGATCTAGGCGGGATTCCAGGGTATCTGACGTGCTCCCTCCCCCTCCCTTTCCAGGCAGAAATTTACACTTAAATCTACACCACGTTTGGCCAGGGAAATAATTTACACAACGTTTGGTCGGGAAAAAATTAAGCACCTGATCCATAAGGCTTGACGTCTTAAAATTTGCCTATAAATCCCTTGCCTTGCATTGGGCGTTTTATCCGGGATTCTTCCTCACTTTAAACACATGATGGGTCTCAAAGAATTAGATGTAGGCAAATGCTACGCATATGCCCTGGAAACGTTTCCGGCCGTCTTGGTGGTAGGCTAATTATGGCAAAACATTCTTGATAAATTACGCCTAACCGACGGGGACGATTTGATCAGTGCCATATAGGCTGCTAAGCCATACAAATGTTTCCAGTGGCGGCTGGCGGAGGATAGGATATAACAAAGACATCCCAAAAATATCTGTCAGAAGGGATGTTACGTTTAATTCGAAAGTGAGAGTACACTGGGACTCTTACCTGCGACTTTGTTTTGAACATCATGTACTCCGTCTTTTTGGTCTAAAATATCCTTTAATCTACCAAAAATTACATAAGCTCGAAAATGTCGGTGAGTAGGCCGATATACGATTTCATTGCTTGATTAGTTTTCTAGACTTCTATATATCACTTACAGGCACTCTATTATACTACGCAGCTGAGATTTCCGTGATAATGTGAGGAAGTGGGAATAAACGGGCCTTAAACCAAAAAAGTACTGAGAGAAAAAGTTTAAGTCAATAGATGCAAGTCTAAAAAATTGAGAAGAGGCCCCTTATCCCCCTAAATTTCTGCCTATGATTATGCTAGTTTATAAGTCTAAATTTATACGAGTATGAAATGTTCGGGTTCAACCTACAAACCATGGCCAATTTGCATGAATTTCTGTTATGCCTATACAATTTGATAAATGCAGCAGTCTAGTCTAATTCGTTAAATAGTGAACCAGAGGACATTGCAGTTTTACTTTCAATACGTTTTCCAACAAAGAAGGACGTGAATCACTTCCCATTATCTCAAATGGTTTTTCAACAGTTTCTTGGATACCAGTCTTTAATAGACATTACTTGCAAGAAACCGTCATTTTCTTTTACGTAGTTGCCGTTATCACACTGGTACCCAATAAAGGTGTCACTTCAAAAGGAGTCATTTTAGTCTTATAAATGACGTTTCGGTACGAGTCTATCCATTTTCAATATTCGCTAGGATATGGTCACGGCGCCTTGAAAGCCTCTGTTAAATCAGTGTCTAGGGCCTACAAAAGTCTTAAACCTGCCTTGAGCGTATGGCCCCACACTCAGCAAATTTGGCCACAGAAAGTCCCTTTTTGGGGATGCAGAACAATTATAACATAAAGCATACAACTTGTTTACACCTTTATAAGTACATCCCATCTATGACTCCACTCCGATCAGTGGCCCCGACGGATTTTTTGTTTTGCTCTTGAGAAAGACAGAGTGATCAAGAGGACCCAAAACAATCTGGCTTGCTTTGCCGGCTGCAGATTTTCGTTGTATCGCTTCCTTCAAGAGGTCCGTCTCATACAGCTAAACAGTACCACCGAACCACTTACCATGTAATCTACAGCCCATAGGTAGTCTACGCAGTTTTCAGTGAAAGTCAGGGCGTTATTCATAACTGCATAGCCTAAGTTTTTATTTGTCGCAAGACACGGTAGGCAACCCAGAGTCGAGGCCAGAGGCGGTGCCACAGGCGGACAGGGTGGGCGACCGCCTCCTATCATTTCCAAGAAAAGGGGAAAAGAAAAGGAAAAGAAGACGAAAAAAGAAGAAAAGGAGAAAACGAAAGAGAAGAAAGGAGGAAGCGAAAAAGAGAATCAGAATAGAAGAGGAGGGTGGGGTGGGCCTGTATCTGATCCATATTATTAATCCAGAGCTTCCAGGAGGATCAATTCAGGTGTTTACAGCCTTTAGATATCCTTTTATAATGCACAATTGAAGCAAAGAAAATTTTCGTAATAATTCAAGAATGTTTCCGTGGACACCAAACACGTATTTTTGCCTAAAAACTTTCTCCGAAAAGGCGAAAGTATCCAAAAGGGGGACTTCAGGAGGTTTGTTGACAACATACCCTTCTCTTAGTCAACGAAGTCTTCTCTTTCACCTAACTAAAAATTAGAATTCATTCAATTATGAACATTTCCTGCCATATAAGATCAGTTCCAAAAATATCCCAAAGACAGCACCATTTTGCATCTAAGCAACCTTATATTAACAAAACTTTTTCAAAGGGGAGAGGGACACCCCTCTCTTAAAACCCCACACCCAGGACGGCCCTCTTTCACTCAATCAAAAATTAGAATTTCTTAAATTATCAACATTTTCCATCCATATATGATCAGTTAAAAATATACCAAAGACAGCACGATTTTGCATCTAAGCAACCTTAAATTCCCAAAAATTTCTCACAGGGGAGGGGGACTGCCACCCCTAAGATCTTTCCTCCAGGATAACGATTACTCACCCCATGCTTTGTTACCATATAAAAAAAACCCTGGCGTCGCCCCTGGTCGAGGCGGTAGGTATAACCATTGAATCGGGTAGGTCGGATAGATACAATTCTATGCATGTTATCCCTGTTAGAGTTCAATCATCTCGATGGTTCATCTGTTTTTGCTTTCGGTGATTTCTAGACTCTTCTATGTGTACTGAAAAATTTGGAAACACATCAAACCAAGAAGATAATGTGGTTAATTGTGCAAATACCCTCCCCTACCTCCATTCGGACGGCTATGCCTGCTATATAAGAAGATCACTCTAAGAAAGAAACGTTTGTAGTGTTTTTTATGCTATTTGATAACGATAGCTAACATCCCGTATACTCATTCAAAGCCACTGTAAAAAAAAGACCGAGCCTCATGCAACACGACATCTCGAGTATTTGACAATATTTTCCGTGATGTCGAGTCTGCATTATCCCGGCATCTCGACAAAAATCAAAATTTTGTTGAGTTACCGTGTTTCATGAAATACGTTACCACAACAATTTGAAAAATTTTACCGTGATTACAGGTTTGCATAAGTCGGCATCTCGACAAAAATCAAAATTTTGTCAATTTGCCGAGTTTCACGAAACAGGACATCACGACAATTTGACAAAATTTCCGTGATGTAGTGTTTGCGTAAGTCGGTATCTCGACAAAAATAATAAATTTGTAGAGATTATTAGTTATTCTAATACGGTAACTCTACATCTCGCATGTACCCTTATAGCCACCGTACTCATCTGTGCCTTGTTTCTCTGTACTGTAAACTATAACACCTCAAGCGGTCTCTCTGTAGTCTGTACTAATAATTTGCGGCTGAAGAGACAACACAATAGACAAAGTGAGGAATTTTTTTGCGAGTTAATTGACGTTTTACAGGGTGCGCTGCCCGCGGATGTTTTACCACCTTCAAAACGTCCTATCAAAGAAAAAAGGTTCCCCACCCTGGCTGTGAATTACGGAGCGCTTCTGATAAAGTTGCTGCCTTATCAAATATAAGTGAGACAACAGAACCCCGTCTAGCTTGATCATAAGAACCAACCTTCCAAAATATTCACACTCGGCAAGTTAAAATGCCATCAAATCTTTAGCATGATATCACTAATGATGATTTCCGGCCTTTTCTAAAAAAATCTGCATGGTTCACGGAGTGTAACGGTAGATAGTGCAACGCCTACCCTTCTATTTAATGAATAAAATGGTGGTGAAGTTGCTCTTGCAGAAAGCAGGTACGAAGAGATTGAAAGAGATAAACGTTGCTAAACATGCAGAAATTACAGGTGTATCTTCAACGTATTGTACAAGTACAACCTGTGTACGAAAGCATATTCCAAACTGCACGCAGCCTACATATTGCCCTCAGTGACGCTCTAGTCAACACAAGTGGCATGTGTAACAAAATTCTCCAAACTTAAGTTCTTCAAAAACAAACGATGTAACACACTTACAGAAGAACATATAGAATCATTTATGATGTCCTAAATGGAGAGGAACTGTTCCCGCTGGTCGACCCTGTAGTGGTCATAGACCAAATGAAGAAGTAGATAAGTGAGCTGAGATGACTTTTTCTTGTGTGACTAGGTAGTAAACATTTCATTCATCACAATATCTTCAGTATCGATGAAGATAAGTGAGCTGGCCCCTAAAATGGCCAATTTTAGCTGAAATAACCGCTACATGACCTTTTTTCATCAAATTTCTGAACACCCCATATGTACCATTATCCAGTGACGATACTGACCGCTTGATCTCCAAATGACCCTTTTGTGCCAAATAAACCCCTAGTTGACCTTTCACTTGAAACAGTGACCTGATTTAGCTTTCTATAGTCCGTGCACATTCTTATTTCAAAGGGCTTCTTGGCCACTTCAACAATGGGAGACGCCCATGGAGTTGCACACTTCTCTATTATTCCCATGTCTAGAAGTTGCTGAATTTCCTTTTCAACGTCTGCCCAAGCTGGCATGTTTTGTCTACATTAAAATCCTCTTAAATGAAATCTGCGACGTTGAAAATTGGCCTGAAATGCTATTTCCTATGATCTGCCAGGTATTTTTGTCTAAAATTTTTTAGTACGCTACGCGCCAATGATAGTGGCGCTCCGCTTAAATAGTGTCAAAGATGTTGTAAGCATAAATTCCAAACTTCAAACGGCGCGCGTTGACTTCTCATAGAGGCAAAAATACTGGGGCGGAATCGCTCATCACTGCCTATTCGTTCTGAAAACAAACAGGTTAAAGAGTATCTGACAAAAGTGTTAATACTTTGTATTTCAGAACATTGTGAACCTTAGAAGTATTACTCCTCCATAAATTCCACTTACCAGAAGGGGTTTATTTCTTCCTAGTAGCGTTGCACAAAAATACACCTCACTTTAACATGAACGCACAATGACTGTTTTGAAGTTCATAGATTTAAGCGCGGGTCACACTTCAGCGATTTCGGATCGGATTACGGTCCGATTTTCTTTAGTTTTGGTTAGAATCTTCTCCACCTCTGGTCGGAGGGTACCAAAAAGTTGCCACTGTGTGTGAATATATGATTTGTATCACATAACTATGAAAAAGACATAGATTACGTAACGAAGTGATATGTGATGTGATACAAATCATATTATTCACACATGACTATGAAAAATACATAGATTACGTCACGAAATGATATGTGATGTGATACAAATCATATATTCAAACAGAGTGGCAAATGTTTAGTTCCCTCCGACCAGAGATGGAGAAGATTCTAACTAAAACTCAAAAAAATCTGACCGTAATCCGATCCGAAAGGGCTGTAGTGTGCCTCGTATTTAAGGTCAGTTTCTATGGTACCTTCAAATCACTTTTACAGGTCGTTTAATTTCGCACGCGCTCACAACGGCAAATCCACTAGCGCCTTTTTTTTTTTTTTTTTTTTTTTTTTCAAGCATGCAGATGTGTGCGTCAATTATTTCGTATAAAGAGCACAGGGGGAATTGTATACTGTGCGTATACAACGCTCACGCAAGCCTCGCTATTGTAACAATGGCATTTTCTGTAGTTTGCTAGATGGGGTTTTAAGCCTCTATTGATAACCTCTTGGTTTCATCTAGCGGCGCTAACAGCCTTTTTTTCCAGTTTTCCCTTACTCCATTGCTTATGCGGAGCATCACGCACAACGGCAGTAGGTTCCATTTTTAAATTCTTTGGTATGACTCGACCTGGGAATCGAACCCGGGCCTCCGGCGTGAGAGGCCGATGCTCTACCACTAGACCAAACACGCGATTGACATTTTCTGTAATGTGCCTATTAGGGAGTTCACGGTTACGTCACTGGTTGGCATTGGTTGGCATAGAGCATGCACAAAAACAAATGCGTGTATGTTCGGTGTTGCGCGTGTAAACGCTTGTGCGATTGCACGCAGAAACTAGACGAATTGGAATTTACTTTGCATTGTGACGTCAGTGTAAGCGCACCTTACAAACTCTTTCACAGACACGCAGTGACGTCTTTGTTTGTAAACAGTGAATGAGTCTATTATTATACGCAAACTACTGAATAGATCTTATGCATTGACGTCACGCGAACGTCATTTTGGAGAAAACACTGAAGCACACGTGCAAGAACGGCGTTGATTTTGCCCGCACTTGTAGAAGGCTTACGCGCGTACACGACTGGTTGACAAATCAGCTATCTGCATTTTGGTGTTACTTGCAATGATACGCGCTTTTCCTCCAAACGCGGGAGTTTTTTTTCTGCTCTGTGACATCATATGCATAAGGTCTTTTTATAAGGTCTTTTTATGCATAAGGTCTTTTTTCATCATAAAAGAGCGTATTTCAAATTCAAACTTCCGCCTCGACAATTGTGTCTCCATGAATAGTCAATTTCCCTAAAGGTGCTTTCAAGCGTTGGCGTGTCGATGGCTCGATGGCTTTTCATATAGCCAACAAATACAAGCGAGCGAATGGAGCGTTTCATTTTACTTTTTCGGGTTACGTCTGGTTGATATATTCATTGAACCTACCATCATCATGGACAGTCAGGAACAAGAGCATGGCTGCTTTCGTTTTGTTGGATAAAGGGAACATGAACCGACGACAATGGATGCATAACATCAATACTCCTAGGGCACAGTATGGAGAATACAATCACCTTATGAAGGACTTGAAACAGGATCGACAAAAATTTCAAGAGGGAGGGGGGGGGTAGGCGGTTTATTATCTGACGTTACCAGGTCTGTTAACTGTTCTAATTTTTACAGAAAAAGGTCTGAACATGTTTCACATGACATAAGCAAAAGCTTCAAGGAATTCCACTCTTTTGGGGGAATATAAGTATCATCGTACCCTCCTGTTTCGTTTGGCTTTGCAGTAAAACTTGATTACACAAGTAAATCTTTTAGTCTCATAGAGAATTGTGGGTGACTTTTTCTCCACAATGCCTCCTTTTCAGCCACTCAATTTGGAAAATTTTCTGCACTGATGGCCGCCTTGTTTACATACTGCAATAAACACGGCAACAATACATATGCGTGAAGCTTGTTTACACAGCGTTTTGAGCAAATTAAATGGGCCAACATTATACCGAACGGGACGCTAGCAAACCGCTCGAGACCCTTTGCCTTGCTCGCTCGCGGTGTGAAAGCTGCGCGCGTTTGACCATTGTTTTCAATTACGTATTTAAAAAACGCTCGGTTCACTTTGCTTTGCTTTGCTCGCGGTGTGAAAGCACCTTAACAGTGTAGGTATAGAGGTTTTTCACCAACATCACTGCGCTGCGCAACTCTATTTTGACGGCCAGGCGTCCATAGACCTTATGCCAAATAGAAAGAGGGCGCTTCAAAACTGCATTCTGGGAAGGATTATTCCAAGAACAGACG
>WURT03042046.1:0-14710 GCA_009936505.3 Holothuria glaberrima
ACACACACTTTTTCACACGCAAATCTCTAGTACTGTACACAGCATGCATAGTCCCTCATTGATAGAATGCTCTACACGAATAGCCCCTTATAACTAAATAAAAGCCAACGTACAGTCATTTGCAGGGACTCCTTGTTACCCACAAATACAAAAGCTTCCTTCAAAGTTTTTTTTTGTCATAATTCTGACCCTTTTAGAAGTCTTTGTTCATTTTAAAACAGAGTTGTACATCCTTTTCCTCCAAACTACATTTATATGCTTTTTAAATGGGATTGAATTGTTCACTTTTGTTTAAGCAAGTTAGGCTTTTTTGCATTTTGAAAAATTCCCATTTATATGTTTTTCCCCTGTGTTTTTTTTTTTTTTTTTTTTTTGCTTTTTTGCACTGCAAACTCTATTGTCAGTCAGTGGAGGGTAAAAAAGCAGAAGCAAAGTAGGTTAGTTAACTGGTCTGCCAGAGTGAGCTTCAGTCCAACGTGAAACCAACTTTGTCTTACTTTTTCTGTACAAGGCTATTACTGTAACTACTAATACTCAGTGTCAGCTTTCCTCCTGCTGGAGTACCCCATGAAAAATCCACGTACATCGAGTGGGATTCTAACCCATGCACATGTGAAACACATTGGTTAACAGCAGCTGGAATAGACCACTCTGCCCCTAGACAACCACGACAGTGGAGAGTGTAAGACAAGGAATTTTATAACAATGTCCAACACCAGTTTCAGTTGCCCAACAGCGGTGGCCCAGCCGCCAAGAGCACACCTGTCTATGTTAACCAATGAGAAATTTCACGAATCTGCCCTAGCAGTACTTTCTAAAACCAAACTTGTCTGGCAGAGTCTAACTTTATCGTGTAGCAAACAGGGTCCACCTTGAGGATATTGTTTTGCATAGCAAAACTGCTACGCATTTTCATTATGTATAGCAATTTACAACATTTTTTTCATTTTTTTGTATCGCTACTGCCGCTCAACTGCATCGCAAACTGCTATGCAATACCAGCTATTGTGGACCCTGTAGCAAACAATAGCACCTATAATGTCATCTCCCACCATTCCTTTACATCAATTTCGTGCTCACTTTTTCATTAAATATCCATCATCCCATTTTGTCATTGCTGGTGAATCTTCCACATCCCCTCGGTAGACACAAGGTAATTTTTTTGAAACATGGTCCTTCCAAAACCTCTCAGGGTGTAGAGCTTCTTTGTATTCTATTACTGGTCCTTCAGGCTTTCGCTGGAAACCTGTCAATCACGGAGAGAAAAGTATCAACTACGATGTGCTCTTAAAGTACACATGTACATTAAAGTGTAATTACAAGGATATGTATTTTAGAGGTTGGAAAGTGAATCTCATTCATCCATCTCCCATTTTCATAGCTTTAATACTCCATTGTTAACGTATAAAATGTTGAAACTTATCCACTTAATTTGAGACAGTCTATTGTACAAAAAAGGCAAAGTCGGCTTGTTAACTGGTCCACCCGAAGGCGCTTCAGTCCGGCGCGCAACCAACTTCGTCGGCTGGGCAACTGATTTTAGTGGCAAGCCTATGCAAAGTGGGAGGAAAGCCGGAGAACCCGGAGAAAAACCCACATACATCGAGCGGGATTCGAATCCCTGCACATGTCAAACGTTGGTGCACAGCAGCTGGAATAGACCACTCTGCCACTCGACGACCCTATCTAAAGTAAGTACAATGATTCTTGATGTTCTTCTTGTACAACTCACCACCTGCTTTTGTTTCCTTTTGAAATTAAGATATTTATATGACCTTGAAACATTTACTGTTCCCTTGCATAGCATATTGTTTGCAGACAATTTATATAGCCAAGTAACCCAATAACAGTAAGACAGTGATCACATTTTGGGACAAAGTTCAATGGGTTTCAAAAGAACAAAAAAAATAATTTGAGCAGTACAAGACTGACGTCACGACTTACAGTATTGTGCATTCTACAACTTTAAATTGAGAGAATAAGTTTGAAGAATTTATATCTCAGCTCTAGAATGTCCTGTAAAGATGGGAGTTGGACCATTTGGATGCATTTTTTGAGCTTTGTAACATATAATTTGAAATTTTAGACTTAAGGTACACTTTAAATGAGGAGTAGTGCCTGTTACTATAAGAGAAAATCAAGTGCCTTTCAAGTAACCCTTCAATGAGGGAAATTTCTCTCCAATTCTGTCATATTTTACCCCATTGTTAAGATCTTTACATTGGCTCCCTGTTGAATTTCGTGTCCAGTTCAAAGTCTTGCTGATATTATACAAAGCCATGAATGGTTACAACCCCCTACACTGAAGAATTGTTTCAGGCACAAACACCAAACCTGGACTGCGATCTGCCAGTGAGCAGTTTTTGAGAGTTCCAAAAAACCCGTGTCAGGTATGCGGACCACTCTTTCGCAGCTTTTGCTACTGATACATACAATCCCCTACCTCGTTAGGCAAAATTTGCCTTTGCCAAAATCAGTCATAGCTATCGCAGTTTTAAGGAGAAAACTGTTGTTCCCAATTAAACTACTTGACCACTGGTTCATTACTTCAATTAGCTGCCCCGATGACAGCAGAAATTTAGTTTCTTGTAAAAAACTGGAACAGACCCCTTGCTTGTTTCATTAGTACTTATCTCCATATACTGTATCATAAAGACCTTGTTACAGTAGTTATAGTGATAATAGGGCTTAGGCACGTCTTCCTGCATGCGCGGTCAGTAAATGTCCCTGTTGATGTTTCGATGGGTTTCCAAAGAAGAGGAATAAGGTTTTCAAGGTAATGTTATGAAGATACCAAATTTAAGCACTTTGAAGACACTGAAAAGTATTAAATCAAATTTAAATGACCCATGGCTCCATATGGACCTTAGCTACGCAGACCTGTCAACCTATCTTGCTCAGAAATAGGGAGATTTTTAATTTTCTAACCCGGGAGATTTGAAGAAAAACCAGGTTTGGAAAAAAGTGTATAGCCGGGCATACAAACAACTGGGTTTGAGATAGGCCTAAAAACCGGGAGAGTGCCGTTTCAGGGCATGAGATTGGCCAAAAAATCGAGAGCCTCCCGGTAAAACCGGGAGAGTTGACAGGTACTGTATGGCTATGGTACAATGTAATAACAAAGAGAGAAAAGGAAATGCTTTGCAAATATCGTACATGTGTACATGTACTGTAGGCCTACTATTTCTATGGTGACTGCCAGTGCTCAACATACACATGTGGCGCTGGGCGATTTGCCCGACAAAGTTACAATATCACCCCTTAAAAAATTTCGGAGGGCGAAAAGCATCAAACCGTATTACCAAAGTTGCCCCTGAGATCTGTCAGAAACTGTTGATACTTTCTGTAGCAAAATATATTTCTCATCCATTTGGAAAAGTTGTTTTCAGCTTTTCTTTCGATGGAAAGTTAGGATTTCAAGTTCCACACCAGTTATAATTATTGTACCTATTTAGCAAAATTAGTACTGCAGGGCCGTATGGTGCACGACCGCCACAGCTGCACTCACACGGGCTGCACGGGGCTGCCACATTGACAGATCAGTCATAGTTTAAAATATGCAGTGACCACTTTTGAGTATGCCACTGCACCATGCCTTGCTTATTTTTTCCTACTTCTATATGGCCAAATCATGGCAATGGACCCATCAACTTCTTGGAAATTGGCCACGCCCCTTACTCCCGAAATGCCAATTTCTCTACATTTTTTCTAATTCTGATGCTGGATTTTAAAAGAGCAAGACAAATATTCCAGAGAGTGCTAACTCTAACCTATATGCTAACATTAACAATGATTTTGAAACAATTTTCAAAATTCCTGAAAACTTAATGTGGCCAAATCAAAGTGGGAAAAATATGCCTACGGCTCTGGATGTTCATACTGTACTACCCCACAGTCGTTACAGTGTGTGTAACTTTTAGCTGCTGTTTGTGAGGGTGTTTCAGGGTACTGTAGTTTACACATGTCAGATGTGTGTAGAATAGTGCATGTGCACTATGCAGAGCGGACTGGTAATGTACTGTAGTACCATTGACGTGATTTGTTTTTCATTAATAAAGAACTTGAAAAACAAATACATCTTTGTTCAATTGTTGTTATTTATGCAACAAAAATGATACTAGAAGGAAACTATAAATTTTCCAACTCATTAGTTGTTACAACTAAGATACACTCCTACTTTCACAAATCTCAAAAAGCCCTTGTCATCTCTAAAATAGCCCTCATAATAAATGGCCAGGGCGAAAAGAGCCCTTGTCGTTGAAAAATTATGAGCCCTGGTGACTGCATGTTCTTTGGTTCTGACAGATCTATTTTTCTGATGCCTTGCAGTATATATTAGGTAAAGAAAGTTAAGTTTGGGGTTAGGTTAGGAACATGGTCAGGGATGGAAGTCATTTATCTCAGTATCACTGTGAAATGAAAAATGTGGTATTGGCAGACATGTCAATACAAGCCACATGTCTGCATCGAGTTTATGGTGTCAAAACAGAGAGATCTCTGAACATACTGTACACACTGGAAGTTTGACCATGTACGTAGCTACAATGGTATCTAAAATCACTGATTTGGCTGTTCATCCAGATCTACTCACCAAACGGCCGCAAATGACCAACTGGCACAAGTTTATCCCTCTTTCGGCTAACCTTTGGTGGGAACTCGTGATGCTCGGTGCGCTGATCTTTAGGAAATTCAACATCAGAGAAAACAGGCAAGGTGAGTGAAAGTAAGATGCTGACATGAATTACTCTCCACAAAGATGTCATCTTGTTTATCTGATAGGGATATTTCCGATGGGGGCAACAGCAAGCAAGCTTAATAAAATAATTCACTGAAAACAAGAAAATGTCAGAAATTTGAATCAACATCATTCCTCCTACAGCATAAATGACTGCAAAGGCAAGGAACCGTTTGAAAAGCAACTGGGTAAACAATCAGCACAGGGTTATTTATGTATTGCACAAGCTAGGGTGGCAAATGCCCCATAGTCTCCTCGTCTTCTCAAAATCCACATGATGAATTGATCACATTAAAATTTCCACTTGAGTTCCTTCTTTGCCCAATTACACAATTTGATGATAGGCAGAAAATAATACCCCACACATGTAGACATTTAGTCTAGCTCCATGATATATCTTAGCCACAGTATGCAGAGCATACAGAGGGAGTTTTGTTTACAGTCCTGCCCAATCCACCATGATCTTGTTAGCAACCTAAGTAGAATAAAACTTTGTGTGGTGGTTATAATAGACTTCTGGCAGTGGGGCTGGAAATTTGATTGACGTCATTTAGACAACAGAAAAGTGAGGTTTGAAAAGCAACGTTTTAAGTGTCCTCAATTCAGCACAAGGATTTTCTTGAAAACTATGTCAGTTTTAAGAAAATATTGTGTTACAAATACACACAATGAGTTCAAAGGGTGGCGTTCTCTCTCCAACCGCATTGGGACTCCAAAATGTCTTAAAGGGAAATATTGCGTTTAAAATGCACCAACATGGCATACAAAGAAAATACTTTAAACCATTCATAAACTGTCCCGTCTCACCAATAAACTCTAGCAATAGCTTTATCTCCTCAAAATATTATGCATAACAAGAGTAACGGATGCTGCATCATTTGAATTTTTTAAAGTTTGGGTGAACAAATTTACTTTGTGCAACAAATAACAGAAAGTCTTCCTGAGTGAGCCTTATTTCTTGGAAAGAAAGCTACCGTACTGCCTTATTTTCAATTGTCTATCATTCTGTACCTATTAATATTGGCTTAAAACATATGAAAAAATTTGGTAAAACAAACGCAATATTTCCCTTTAAGTGTAAAAAATAATTGTGTAGGTTAGTTACTTAGTTAAATGAGGTTTTACAGCTCTGAATTATTGTGTAGGGGAAAACTGAAATTGTGTAGGTGAAAAGAAGATTTTCTGGGGATAAACTCAGTTTTGTGGGTGACAATCCGTTCATTTTGTGTAAGGAAATTGTAGGGGAAACTGGGCATGCATGGTAGGGGATTTTCTTGAAAACTATGTCAGTTTTAAGAAAATATTGTGTTACAAATACACACAATGAGTTCAAAGGGTGGCGTTCTCTCTCCAACCGCATTGGGACTCCAAAATGTCTTAAAGGGAAATATTGCGTTTAAAATGCACCAACATGGCATACAAAGAAAATACTTTAAACCATTCATAAACTGTCCCGTCTCACCAATAAACTCTAGCAATAGCTTTATCTCCTCAAAATATTATGCATAACAAGAGTAACGGATGCTGCATCATTTGAATTTTTTAAAGTTTGGGTGAACAAATTTACTTTGTGCAACAAATAACAGAAAGTCTTCCTGAGTGAGCCTTATTTCTTGGAAAGAAAGCTACCGTACTGCCTTATTTTCAATTGTCTATCATTCTGTACCTATTAATATTGGCTTAAAACATATGAAAAAATTTGGTAAAACAAACGCAATATTTCCCTTTAAGTGTAAAAAATAATTGTGTAGGTTAGTTACTTAGTTAAATGAGGTTTTACAGCTCTGAATTATTGTGTAGGGGAAAACTGAAATTGTGTAGGTGAAAAGAAGATTTTCTGGGGATAAACTCAGTTTTGTGGGTGACAATCCGTTCATTTTGTGTAAGGAAATTGTAGGGGAAACTGGGCATGCATGGTAGGGGAAGTAGAAAATTTTGAGTGGCAACCCTGATTCAGCATGACCAGTGGTGACATTTTTGCACATGTCTCTGTGTTTCTTACATGTTTGTTGTGATAAGAGCCAAGTTTTTGTTGAATAAATCCTAAAAGTTGTTTTATTTCTGCTGCGAGGAATGACTTTAATGGTTCAACTGCCAACTCTTTGAATGGATTTGCTATTTCATTTGATTTATTTGCACTTAAAACATGTAAAAGACAGTAAAATTATGATAATTAAGTGCCAAAAACAAAACATAACAGTACGAAAATTAGAAAGCTTCAACAGGTTAGTTAGTAAGTTAGATGAGGTTTAACGACACACCAACACGTATGTGTTATATAGTGTCAGCTAGGTAAAAACGGGAATGCTGGGGTAAAAATTAACTAAAAAAGCAAAGATGGGGTAAAATTGCACTGAAATGTCTGGTCAAAAGCTTAATGTGGGAGTCATGTTAAAATTTACTGTAAAGCTTACTTTCCTTGAGAAAGCCCAGAACAAGAGAAGGGTCAGTGTGCTGGAATAAAGTTTCCAGGTTTGGCACAGTGTAGTACTTCTGACGAATATGGGAGTATTCGTAACAGTCAACGAGACTGTGACTCACGGTGAAAGCTTCAAGTGGATGAAAGATAGAAACTAAAATAGAAGTGCATAGATGACACTGACACCTGCTATGACTGGGGATGCTAGGACTTAGCTTGATAAAGAAGGGTAAGCATCAGGCGTTCAGTGAGGTTACACTTTTTAACTGAATTTGTAACCAGCCAGGCAAATAATTTCTAAATTGTCCACTCTGCCATGTAATGAAGGGCTCGCTCAAGTGTAAACAATTTGACCACAACTAGCTGGACAGAAAGCTTGAAAATGAAATATGACTAGGGGGTAGCCATGGCAACTTCCTGAAAATTGACCAACTGGGAATGTGAATACAAGAGCTTGCAAGGAAGTTAGTTCTTGTGTCTGTGAGTGAAATGATTAGTTTGGTAACTTCAGTCAAGTGTGAAAGATGTAGGGTTTCTGCAGTGCGAGCAATAAGCCCACTCAACTGTAAAAACCGGAGATAACTATGGTACAATTTGGCACCCGGGCAGAACTTCATTTACTCGGGTGAAAGCTGAAAGACACTGTAACATAATGAGGGTGACATGATCCAGGTTTTGAAATTTCCCTCTGGGAATAAATGCTCTGTCATCATCTACCTTTTGAATGTTTGTTCTAACTCTGGGGTCAAAGTAAAGTTGGACAATGTTCTTTTCTCTAGACTTGATATTAGGAAGTTCAGCTTCTGTTGTGAATGAATGGAACACCCTGCCTGAGTGGGTTTCATAGTTCTGTCCAATCGTGTAAGGCTAACAACATAGACAAGTTTTTTAATGAGAAGGGAAGAATTTGATTTTATTTTGGTTTGGGTCAGTTTTGTCTTTTGTATTCTGGCATGAGTCCACAGGGCATTTTATGGGGCTTTTAGCCCTCCACTGTCCTTTAACCTGTTATGTTATGTTTTGTTATATTATAAATATGTTTAAAAGTCTGACCAGCAGACCTATTTCCACCAGGCAATGATCCATTAAAACAAGTACAACATACAAAACCATAAAAGCATAAGGATATAAAAATGAAAAAGTTAAAAATATAGAAATGTGGAACTCTCTCCATCATTCATTCTGGTAAAAAAACACTTTTTCAAGAAAACTTTTCACTAAAGACTGGTTGATTGTGGGGCTGAGTCGGGTACCGGGGTACCCGACCGAACATACGGGTACCCAAACCTAAAATGAACAAAAAGAGTATGTGTATCATGTTTAAAAAAATGCGGAACTGTTCCCTACAGGGAACACTAATATGAACAGGATAACAAAGACGGTGATGCATTTTGTTAAGGGTAGTTAGACAGTGCAGCATACCGGTGAAAATCATGCACAGAGTATTATGCTTTAAATAAAGT
This sequence comes from Holothuria glaberrima, assembly GCA_009936505.3. Classification (NCBI taxonomy): domain Eukaryota; kingdom Metazoa; phylum Echinodermata; class Holothuroidea; order Aspidochirotida; family Holothuriidae; genus Holothuria; species Holothuria glaberrima. The sequence goes on from WURT03042046.1 coordinate 8,618, forward strand.
CAACAACTTTCAGAGTAGGTCTTCAGATTCAGGTACCTGTTACCCGACCAGGTAATGAAAACGGCCGGTACACGGTTCCAAATTTTTGCTACCCGACTCAGCCCTAGTTGGTTTCTTTTATCTGGTAAGTAGAGAGTTCCAATAAATACAACTACAGTACAGTAGTAATAGTACACTGGAAAGTCTTAAGGCCTTGGCACTTTGTGAACATAGGTTCATGAACAGAGAAGATGCTAGATCTAGTAGGGCTACTGTAAGAGTGTCGAGGCACTGAGATGAGAGCAGATGATAAACACTTGGGAACCAAGCCTTAGGTCCTGTAGGACTGACCTTATTTTAGAAGGGACAACTCATTTTAAAAAAATGGGAGGAATTCAGAGAGGTGCGAGGATGCAGATCCAGGATGAAACATAGCCTACAACTTTATTTTGATCAACCTGGAGAATGTTTTTGAATTTTACGGAAAGCCCCCACCCCCTTCCAAAAAAAAAACATAAACCCACCAGCAAAAGGTATGTGATTGAAGACAAAAAAATCAACGAGTTGGTGGCCAGTAACTTTCTAAATTCTAGAAGAACAATCAAGGCATCTGCTGACCTTTCTATCCAGAAATTTCAATCTACTAGCCTAGGCCTCTTAACCTTTCTTATAACATGAGTTACATACTACCTGTTAATTTGCAACTGTATAATTGCCCAATGAACCACTTGGAACTTGGGAAACTTCATTTGGAACAATGAGATTAAAGGGCCCAATGGCAAAATTAAATAGATTAGCCTATTAATTATTATACATACCCGTTTATTCACCCAATGCACTACCTAAGCAATACACAACAAAATACTTTCAAATCCAAATGCAAATGTTTCCTATGAGACTGTTCTTCCAATTTTCGAAAGCAATTCTTCTAAAACAACCAAATCTTCTGCCTTTATGAAAGCATCTGTACTACAATCCACTGCATTCAGTCCTTACGCTTAGCCAAAGCTTATTGGTGCACGTCTATCTTCAATATCTTTGATCAAATATCACTGTGCCACAGTGTAAATCCCTTACTACACACTAAGTGTAATGAGACACCGGGGTACTGGTAATTTGTACGCTGATCTTTACCGCTGCAACCTTCGCAGAACAGGAATTTCCGCAAAAAATACCAATTACTACAATACTACCGCTTTTAGCCACGTGTAAGGGCGCCGACGATGTAATTGGAGAGCAGTTCATTTAATTTTTTAAAAAAATCGAACTTCTCACAGATGAACACGTAGAGATTGGTGACAATAAATACTCCACGAAGGACGCCCACCTGTTGTACTTTGCACACAGTGTGCTATGCTACGCTGGCATTTACAAACAGGTGTGGAGTTCGGCTAAGTCAACAGAACTGGTACGGCCACAGTAAACTGGGCCGGGACAACATAAACTATGTGGCTTGTACGTATCCCAAAGGGACGACAAAAGGAGCGAATGTCACTGGAGAATCCAAAACCATGATTTAGAGAAGTAAGTTAGTAATGTTTATATGCTTGCGAACGACATCGATGAAGACTACTTCTAATACCCGGTAAACAGATTTACGGCGCTAACTATCGCTAAAGTGTATGAATATGATATGCACTGATACCAGTGGCAGCTCCCTGCTGATATGCCTTCCTTTTCAAGTTCAAGTAGGGCACCAACATACATGAGCCCTCCTTGCTTACGTGCAAGTTCATTGGTGGGACTCTTGTTTACATTCGTTTCTCTGCTTGATACTTGGGCGGAAGTCCCTGGGATCGGAGTAGTAGATTTGGATGCTTCCATTCAACATGAGAGGGAACTACTAAATAAGTTAATAACTTTTTTAAATAGGGGTGAAAATAGGAAAAACATGCCTTCGTCTTGCAGATAGAAGTATCATTATATGAATGTCATTTTTTGTTAGTTAAATATTCAGTTTAGTTATCAGAGAATAATATTTTGACTCAAGTTTACTTTCCTTAATGGTAGAGTCCTTTTGATGACGTCCCGAGTTATCACTGAGCTCACGGAGTTACGACTAGATGGCGGGAAACAGTAAATGACGCGCGAGATGAACATGCTGTTAAAGCGTAACTGGATTAATAACACGAGTAAACGAATAGAAGTAGCATACTGCAAAGACTATACGGATAAGTTTTACTTCGCAAACTTACCACCAAAGTTGTTTGAAATTTGTAGTGTAAAAGATGGCTGTGAGTATTCTTTGTATTCGTATAAGCTAAGATATTTGAGCCCTTTCAATTTGTATTCCCTTGTGCGTTGGTTGAGTTGTCAGGATATAATAGGCCTAGGCTAGGTCTATGTCGTGTGAGTCTAACTCGGGTATTTAAAATTTAAATGCCAGTGACAGCGTACCAGCCTAACGTTTCGCCGGGCTCTAAGTTCGAACCATTGTTATTTGCAACGCCTAGCCCTGTATCTAGGCCTAGACTGAGATAGATCCTATTTGGCTAGAAAAACGTGCAGGGCAAGATTCTGGGATATTCGTAGGTTTAATTTTGCAGTCAGCCTAATTTTCAGTTTACTTGGGATCAGGGAAGATCTGGGCGTTGTCATTTCAATTGATTTGAAGCTATCTAACACAAAAGTAACAGTTAGGAAATCCTGATAGTCCTACCCCTTCCCCACTTATGTGGTTCAGAACACAATTTGACAACCGTAGAGAACCTATTAAGACCTGCCAGGTGATTCACACTGTTTCTGCTACCTTCCTCAGGTCCTAAAATAAGCCTAGGCCTATAGCCTAAGCAAGATTCCAAACCCTTGAGAAAATACAACAGTGCTGAGTAAATTTGCTGATGAAACTAGGCAAACCTCTGTAAGGAAAGTAAGTGATGAGAATGATGCTCACTGTTACATAGTCTCAGACTTGGCAAATGTCTTTTAATGCTGATACAGTAAATGCAAATTAGTTCTTCACTTTGGATCTAAAAATGTGAGTTAAAATGTTCGCAATATTTCTGGTTTTAATTGAAATGTCTCAAGTGCTGCTTTACTTTTTTTCATTTCTTTGTATCAAACACATTGTGGGGATTTTCCCACAATGAATTATTTTTCAGGGGGAGTCTCAAAATATTTTGTGGGAATCCCGCAATCCGGCACTCTAGTGCAAACACTGCCTAATCCTAGGTAGGCCTATTGTCATTACAAGTGCCAGGATCTGAAGCCTTGTGGGCAGTGTGCAGCTACTGCTGCTGGGGCAAGAAGGGTGCTTGGATTGATCAAGAGGAATTTCAGTAATTTTTGTAAAAATATTGTAGTGAATTTGTGTAAACAGTTTGTTTTGGCCACATCTTGATTATGCTGTGCAGGCTTGGAATCCTTTTTATGAAAAGGACAAGTTTCTTTAAGAACAAGTTCAGAGGAAAGCCACTCGGCTTAATTACTGAAGTGCATAATCTCCCTTATCATTATAGGCTCAAATGTCTGGGACTTACTTCAGTACTCTTGAGTTAAGAAGGAATAGGGGGATATGCTGCAGGTTTTCTAATTCCTTTCTGGTAGGATTTCTCAGACTAATTGTAACTGCTTAGAGGTTTGTGCTAATTCCCGTGTTCGATGCCATTGCATGAAGCTGGTGAAGCATTTCTGTAGGCTTGACATTAGAAAGTTCAGCTTCTCTCATAGAGTTCATTAGAGAATTCACTGACTTGAAAGTTGGACAAACTTGTTCTCTCCTTAAAGTCTCTCCTTGTTTTACAATGACAAAAAGCCACATTCTTGCAGATTACATGGTCCAGTGACCATCAATACTTCTAAGGGAATCTGAACTCCCGGTCTTTTGTTGGGCTGTGAAGACCTGGTAGAAATTCCAATTGTTTGCGGTTTTCTATTAAAAAATCGGTCAAGTCATGACACTATCTGCCAAGTCATGACATCTACTTTCAAGGGGCAGATTTTTCTAATGTGTCAATAATGAGTGGAACAGTCTGCCCTGAGTGGGTTGTTAATTCCACCTCAGTCAGTTGCTTCAAGATAAACATTGACAAGTTTTATTGTGACTGTGGTAGAATCTGATTGTGGTATGTGGGTTTTGCTGGGTATTGGGTTTGGTCTGGGTTTGTTTAAGGTCTGGTTTTCACAGGGCATCTTATGTAGCTTTTACCCTTCTTTGCCCTTAAAGGAAAAATGCAGTCCCCCCCAATTTGAAGCAGTGTACCCCAGTACATAAGTTCAGGAATCGCTCCTATCAATCATGTGACAATGTTTACTTATTTCCTAAATTTATGCAGAATAACTCATTGGTTTATCCTCAGTATTCAATGATTTGAAACAGGAACAGTGTGAAAATACTTGTGAGAGAAATAATAGCTGATCTATGAGATTTAGCAAATTTTTGAAAATAAACTTGGGGGGACTGCCTTCTCCCTTTAAATTTGTTTATGTTATGTTCCAATCATAGGTGTAGGAAGCTGTTCAAGACTGGGGGGAGGGAGGCTGAACCTTGTTTTGGATTGCCATCCTGGGGGAGGGGTCTAAGGGGAGGGGCTGTCCCGTTTGGAAAATTTTTGGATATTTGAGGGTCCTTAGATGCAATTTGGTGTATCATTTTGAACAAATTGTAAGGTAAATTACTGCAAATTTTTAACATTTCTTAGCCCTATGGAAAATTTTTGGATATTTTAGGGTCCTTAACGCGATTTGGTGCATCATTTTGGGCAAATTTTAAGGTAAATTACTGCAAATGTTTGACATTTCTTAGACCTATGGAAAATTTTTGGATATTTGAGGGCCCTTAGATGCAATTTGGTACATCATTTTGGACAAATTCTGAGGTAAATTACTACAAATGTTTGATATTTCTTAGCCCTGTGGAAAATTTTTTGATATTTTCGGGTGCTTAGATGCAATTTGGTGCATCATTTTGGACAAATTTTAAGGTAAATTACTACAAATTTTTGACATTTCTTAGCCCTATGGGAAATTTTTGGATATTTAAGGGTGCTTAGATGCAGTTTGGTGTATTAAATTACTTCAAATGTGTAGGGCTGAGTTGGGTAGCAATAATTCGCAATAATCCGGAACCCGTTTTCATTACCTGGTCAGGTAAAGGGTACCCGAATCTTAAGGCCTACTCTGAAAGCTGGTGACTTTATTTACAGCATAATACTCTCTGCATGATTTTCCCCAACTCACAGTATGCTGCACTGTCTAATTACCCTAAACAAAATGCATCACCATCTTTGTTATCCTGTTCATAGTAGTGTTCCCTATACAGAACAGTTCTGCATTTTTTTTTAAACATAATACGGGTACCCGTTTTGTTCATTTTAGATTGGGGTACCCGTATGTTCAGTCGGGTACCCAACTCAGCCACACAAATGTGTGACATTTCTTAGCCCTATGGAAAATATTTGAATATTTGAGTGTCCTTAGATGCAATTTGGTACAGTACATCTTTTGGATAAATTTTAAGATAAATTATTGCAAATTTGGGACATTTCCTACAGAAGAGACAAATAAGGGGTTTTTGTCCTTGGAAAGTTGGGGGGGGGCACTCCCCAGCCCTCCTGCTTCCTATGCCCTTGGTTACAATCAGTTTTTACTGCAGTCATGGGAGAAACTAACCTGAGAAATTAACTTTGAAGTAGTGCACTAGGCTATACTTAGAAGTGGACTGTAGGTCTCACTTAAACAAGCTTTTCTTGCTAAAGCCTAGCACCTGGGCCTAGGCCTAAACCTTTAATTTATGATTAAATTAGCGCAGCCTACAGGCCTTGTGCCTATGTTTGAAGGTTTAATTGTATCACTTATTTGTTTAAAAAGGTCTATGGACATGTTAATGCCATTTAAAGCAATGAAAAAGTTGCTATTCTCATCAAAATCCATCAAATATACACATTTTACAAGATAATTAACCAAATAATGTAGCTATTTTACTTTATTGACTCTCTAAACTCTGCTCGACTGGCTAGTCATCACACTAGTGGTATGTACTTGTACCACCACCTCTCTATTAATGCTATCAAAAGTCTCTCTATTCCTGGACTATACCCAGTGGGAGCTGGTTATCCGAGTAAGTTCGCTGTGCCCCATCAGTGGTCAATAGTTTCAAAAGCCAACTCTTGACCC
>WURT03042057.1:0-14710 GCA_009936505.3 Holothuria glaberrima
GGTGTTATATAAAAAGCAATAGGGCCTACAGTATAGTCTTGATTATGTCCTTTTTACATATACACAAATCACTGAGTTTGTGCCTGAGGGTGACATGCATACAAAATCCATTCCAATTGCGGTCAGCACACACTCAACACAAGGCTAAAGCTGTTTTTAACCAGGTAACCGTGGACCATCGAAATATCAATGAGATATTGCTATAGTGCCTCTTAATTTATGAAAGGAGTCTTGCTAGGCTGCTGGTCTCATCGAGGACCGTCCAACATTGCAGGTGTGTCCAGTTAGGGTGTGTATAGAAACGTCCACGGTTTACTCCCATTACCAGACTTATAGTACTCAAGTATGTACTTGTACTCGAGTAGGTACTCGAGTACCCTTTTCTGTACTCGTACTCACACTCATGGCTCTGTACTCGTACTCATACTCGTACTCATGGCTCTGTGCTCGTACTCGTACTCAGAGAATTTGAAAAGTCAAGTACTCGTACTCTGAGAATTGTACTCATGAGTACAGACATTTCGTCGAGGATGTAAATAACTGTACCTAATCTTCATTAATCATTTTCTAATTGAATAGAACTTGTAATTATTGAAAGCTTCCTGTGCTGATGAACACAGACTTTCTCAACAACGTAAATTGTGCACCTACTGTATAAACAGCAGTAACAAAGAGTTATTAGAAAGAACGTGTCTTTGAACAAAGTGAAGAAATTACTTTAGTATTAATCACTAAGGGGTACCTAATGAACTTAAGAGTATCATCTCCTTATGCATTTAAGTACTTTGGCCCCCTCTTCCAAAAGAAACATTTTTTTTTGATGTAGTCTAGAACTTCAGTGTTTGAAATTACCTTGGATCACTATCTTAGAGTCTACAACCTCTCAAAACTGAATGACTCAGCTGATGATACTTTCAGTTGTTGGCAAATGTGCACTTCCAATTACAAAGGTTTGACACTGGCTGACATGTTGCATGTAGAGAGCATGCATTAACTAGGTCTTCGAAGCTTAAACCAAACTGACCAGTGCTGGAATACTGTAGCCTACTTGGATCAATGCTTAACTCTTTAAAAGTGACAAAACCTAGTAAAAAACGAGCCAAAATTCAAAATAAAACCTGTATAATCAGTTTTCTTTAAAGGCTGGAATCAATCTCAATTAGTCTCTTTTTATTAGTAAATTCAAACCTTTGTCCCTCCACAGAAGCTGAAAACCTGTTTTGTGGCACACAACAGTTCAGCAAAAATATTTTTTTCTTAGAGAAGTTACTGAAATAAAACACTTTATCACGGGTTTTCATTTAAAAAAAAAATGGCATTGAAACGACTGCTGGATTTTCTTTACTTCCCAATTACCACTGCTCAGACCATGGTGGCTTCTTAGTGCCATCACAAGTTTTCACTATAATATATAAAGCTTCTACAAGTTGTAATGTGTGCAATAGAAAATGGGCTTCCTAGCAAGTTGGTCATTTGGCTTCAACCCCTAAGTTAATATTCTTGCTACAGTAAATGTCCTTCAAGTGAAAAAGTCAAAGCATTTTTATAGCAGTGGAAATAATCATAATTACAATTTAAACCACAGGTACAGTATTATTTCATTAACCTCTAGAATCAGTCACCAATATTTCATGTTATACAAATTGTAATATAGATAGTGGTATATATAGAAATCAAATGCAAAATTTAGTTGTAACAGGTCTACAAACAAACAGTTAAGGTTTATTGTTTAAGGGTCAGGAAGCCCCTTGACTCATCAATACAAGGACCCTATATCAGAGTGATGAGCACCAGCAAGATTCACCTTCCCTTTTCGACTAGTGCTCAGAGGTTAACGAGGTAGGTGTATACTGTATTGATCACTCCCAATTCTGCCACTAGGACTGCCATTTAATGCCACTAGACAGACATGAGTGTATCACCAGTCTTAAGACACTTTCAAAAGACTGGGAGGGTGAAGGGTCCTTGTTCTGCCCCACTAATAAACAGCTGAACCAAACAGAGCAGACAACTTGTCAGACAACTAGATACCCACAAGGATCTCATGCAGGGACCTCTAGTATGAAAGGCAGTACACTCAGATCACCAAGCTAACTCCACCCTTAACCTTGGAGACAAAGAAAATTTGTCTTTAAAGACAATAAGTGTCTTCAAATTACCTTAATAAAGACTATTGTATGTTGCTGCTGTTTTATATTACTCCAGCCTATACATGTACTCAGACTAATACTCGTACTGGAGTACATTCTTCTGTACTCATACTCATACTCTGACTCATGGCTTTGGACTCGTACTCGTACTCATGGCTTTGGACTCGGACTCGGACTCCTGGCTTTGGACTCATACCCTTACTCTTGCTCGTACTCAGAGGGATTGAAAATCAGGTACTTGTACTCGAACTCATGGCTTTGTACTTGTACTCATACTCGAGGCCTTGTACTCGTACTCGGGAGTTTGTACTCGCACTACAGTTTCTTCAGTCAGAATTGTTCTCCCTGATCTTTCAACAACATATTGTAGAGCTAGGACACATTTTGGAAACTGAGAAAAATTTACTCAGAGGTCCTGAAAATCAAAATATCTTTTTCTCTTGAGCAGTGTTGTAGCATCCACCCTGTAAACAATATGGTGGATGACTGTTGCTTAAACCTTAAAAGTGATTATAGTATTTCAAACTTTTATTATTCCCTGTGTGAGAAAATGTCAATTGTTTCAACTAACCCCACATTCCAACTAACCTCACTCTCCCCTATGTATGCACATTTTTTGAGGAACAAATTTATAATACTGTATGAAAAGTTTTTCTCCATTGTGTAATGTATTTGCAATGAGAACTAATGTGCATTAAAAAATGTGAAGACAAGACAATAAGGCCAACAGAGGGCAGCAGACAAAGGAACAATGGTCCCACTGATTTTGTATTAGAACAATGCTTTTGGCAGACCTGTCAACCTGTCTTGCTCAGAAATAGGGAGATTTGGAATTTTCTAACTTGAAAAAATCGGTAGATTTGGAGAGAAACCGGGAACTAAGTGAATAGCCGGCCATTCATACAACTGGGTTTGAGATATATGACTAAAAACTGGGAGAGTACCGTTTCAGGGCATGAGATTGCCCCAAAAGCGGGAAGCCTCCCGGTAAAACCGGGAGAGTTGACAGGTATGCTTTTGGATGTAAGTAAACTTATTTCATTTCAAATATTAGTACATTTTCATATGTCTACAGTTTATGGCCAATGCTCATTAAAGAGTTATGAGAGTCAACATGACCCTTCCCTTATGTACACCTGTCATGAACAAGCATGGAAATCTTCTAGCCTGACGTCATGCAACTACAGATATTTTGGTGTTGTTCACACGTACATACGCCATACTTGACAACATTTGAAAACTGTGTCCAAGTGGTACTGTAGATTCTGCGAGGGAGCGAAGTGACCAAGCACGCTTTCATGCGAGGGGAGAGGGTGTGGGAGGGGGTTCCCCCTCCCATGGTGCGAAGCTTTTGTTTTTTATGTGAAAATATGATTTGGTGCATTACAGGGCCCCCAACAGAGAGACAAAATAAGATAGGAATTTTTGGATAAATATATATGACTTTGTCTCTGCAAATATGGGAATATAGGAAAAAATATACTCTTTTATAGGAAATATAGTTAAAGTGGGGGAAGGCAGTATCACCATCTAGCATTATACCTGGTCAGTGATCTCGTAATTTACGTGCAAATTCCTAACCATTAAATTTGAACCTGAGCAAAGAGCTTTACAATCCACTCTTTTGGTGCAAGGAGTGTTGCTCTCAAAATGACATTTAGGCAGTTTTTCAAAACCCTATAACTCCTGAAAATAACTCCCATATGAAACATTTTGACCTAAGTACTGTAGGCTAACACCTGGGCTGCAGCCTGGGTGAAATTTCTAGTGGGCAGTTCATGACACTATCTACTGCAAGTGGAGCAACAAGTGGCATGCCTACAGATAGTAAATATGCAGGTGGACCTTCCTTTTTCACATTCTGGGTACCACTGTGAATGGTGGGGTGCTAAGGGGAGGGGTACATGTAAGGCCTGACTTAGGTTCAAAATTGTACTATTGTTGGCAAAGCTTTGAACTGATCATATTACAAATTGTCATTATTTTGTGATATTCTTCATATTTTGTGGCTGCGTGGAAGGCAAGAGGTGCTGTCTAAGAGAAGAGGATGACATCCTATACTCTGAGAAAATTTTTGTGAGGTGTCTTGGATGCAAAATGGTGCTACTGTATCTCTCTAAAGCTACATAAAGCTTTGAATTGATTATATGCTTAGGAATCCATGCTTTTTAATGATTTTTCTATCCAGTGAGGGTGAAATTTAAAGGGATATTACCAAAGGGGAGGGATTACACCTCTATGAGGAATTTTTCTTCTAAGTTTTCCTAGATCCAAAATGGTGCTACTGTACCTTTGGTGAAGCTTTGGACTCATAACATGATCTGAGCTTTTAATTTTTCAGCTGTGACATGCATGGTACCCCTACAAGAAGTGTTGTATCCAGTGCAGGCTTCCCCCTAGTGCTCTTAATATGACGGGGGAGGGGGTTAGGCATACTCAGTTGATGCAAAGCCATAGTGTAAGCCTTGCAAGAAACTGGGGGGGGGGGAATGACTGGTTTTAGACTTTAAAAAAGTTGCAGCTAAGCATTCTTAACTTTAAATTTCATCCTTTAGAAACAAATTTAGATTTCAAGAAGAAAACTTAGATTTGATTTAAAGGGAAATATTGCATTTCAAAAAAATATCATTAAGTGTCACCAATGTAATTCCATTGTGGTCTATTCCCCTTTTCAAACATGAATCACAAATAACTTGCAGCAGATTAACACAAATCTCATGAAATATGGACAGTAAGAAGCAACAATTTCCTCACTGAACTGGCTCATTATCGAACGATAAGCCTTGCCCACTTGCAACGTTTGTACCACTGCATATTCATTTAAGAAGAGCGTTGCAAGGGGTCATATTTACACTCATTAGGCAATGCATGTTGACCTCGCTTACCCAAAGCACTTCCCACTACCCTGTCTGCCTGTCCTCCCTGCTCACAACAAACTACCAAAACAGTTTCTGTACCTTCTGTGCTGTACTGTAGGATATTACAGCCCACCCAGGGAGATTCAGTGCCATCTCCCTCTTCACCATGCTGTTCACTTCTGAATACTGTTTGCATTATCGTTACAGAATGGTAACAAGCGTGGTACTTTGAGGAATATTTGAACATAATTTTTGGTACTTTGAGGAAAATTTGTACATAATTTTTTGGTACTTTGAGGAACATTTGTACACAATTTTTGGAAGAGTGACATCACAGGTTCGTAAACTTTTCGTTTCCAAATAGGGGCTAAACTGACGTACAGTACAGTAGAAGTTGTTGAAGTACCAACAATCGCTTTCACATTATGCTGTTTTGAAAGCGAAGCAACCTGCTTAGGCCGAAGGGCTACAATTCAAATTACAGTATAACTTTTTGTATAGTAGTGGGGAAGTTATAAGACTCCAGTAGTATACCAACTGTAGTTAGTTCCACACAGTGTTGTAATGATTCTCCAAGAGTTCATTTGTATTTTATGAACATTTTGCATGTGCTGTAGAAGGCGTTTGTTATTGTCTAACGTAACATGATAAATTGATTTGATTGGTGGATTTCAAACCCAGGGTGACAGAGGTGTGGTTTTGTATGCATAATTGTTTGGGTGAACAAATTTGTCAGTTGTTAACAAAAAGTTAATTTCTTGCTAATTAGTGCACACCAGCCTGGAAATTTTTTGCCCAGTCACCTCTCTTTCATCAAAAGGGACCTGATCATTTGTAAAACAGGATAGATTAAATAAAAAGCCGGAGAAACGCACTATTTCCCTTTAAAGGGGAAATGTAGTTGTCCCAGTTTGAATTAGTGTACACCGCCATCCTATTTCATGAATGGCTCTTGAGAATGATGTTGCAATATGTTTCTTACTGGATGAGGATTTGTGAGATTTTGCTGTTGTTCAAAATAAGTTTGCAGCACCTCCTTACCCCCTTTAAATAAGCTCATTGAGTTTAGATAATAATGAAAGGTAATGGCTATTTTATCATTAGCCAGTGTATACATGTATGGTGATGTATTCCAACGGAAGATGGTTCATTCCTCATGCAGAGAAAGCGACAAAAGAATGTGTCAAAGATGGGAGTCCAGGGAACTCCCCGGGAAAATTAAGGGAAAAAAGAACCCATACAGTACGTGAAATTTCCCAGAGTCTTGGGGCCTTGAAATCATAATTTGGACAGTGGAATTGTCAGCATTTCTGTATTTTTCTCAAGTTGGCCAACTTTCACTTACGGTTTGGAAATCTCAGGCAACTGCCCTGCAACACAGACATTTTAAATGAAAAATAAAGGAAATATAGGAGGTTTTCCCTTTTTATAGGAAAATATATGCTCATTTTCAAAATACTGTATATAGGAAATATAGGATTGTTGGGAGCCCTGGCATAATTTAAACGGTATTTTGTATGCATAAGGAGACATATTATCATGTACTGTATTTTTTTAACTATTTTGTAGGGATAACCACAAAGAAATCAAATACACACATACAGTATTGCTGGCAAATAATTTATCATTCTACAAGTATGCAGAATCACATAACAGCTTCATACAAGTGTAAGGTGTTGATTTGTACTTACCAGTGTACCTGTTATGGTAGGACTACAAGTTGTCCTTGATATTTTGCAGACCAACTTGCACATGTTCTACAGTAATTTGTTGTTGTTACTGAAGAACCATGAAATAGAACATATATAGGCTATGCAGTAAACAAAAATCTCATACTGAGTTTCGCCGCGAGCCCCCCCCCACGCTCTGATCGCAAAAGATATAAACAACCGAGTACAGTACAGTCAGGCTATCCACACACACTTGTGCCGTACACATGTACGTATATGGGTACATACGTGTGCAGGTTTCGATCCATACATATCTCCTACCTCAAGCTCAATAGATGAATTGCATTTTTATCGACAATTTTTTAGCTGCTTTTGGGTGAATAACACACAACACGCAGGCTTAAACAGCAAAGTGTAACTTAAATCATACTGTCAATAAATTCTATGGCAGGTTTTTCAAAAGTCGGTAGATAAGAGTAAAAAATCGGTAGCCAGTTTAAATCTCTAAAAAGTGGTATTCTATCGCCCAAATTGGTAGAGTTGGCAACTATGATATATATGCTGCTAGTACTATGTAAGATGTATTGATGTACTTTCAAAAGCATTGTAGATCTACAGTATATTATACAGTACGTATGTGTAAGAACCAAGTCACCCACATGATAGGGGCCTGTGAAAATGCTTCGCCATTGACCACAACATGTAGCCCAGACCTGTCAACTCTCCCGGTTTTACCGGGAGTCTCTTTGGTTTTTATCCAGATCTCCCGGCCTCCCAGTTTTATGCTCTATCCTCCCGGTTTTAAATTTTCCATTTGCAACATTCATTCTAACAGCCAAAAACAGTTATTTTCATAATTGGACAGAAAATAAACTGACAAAATCATTTTCTTTCCTTAACATTACCTCAAACTTTCGTAACTCTTCTGCCATGTATGGGCTGACATATGTAGTGTATCTACTGTTACTATACAGTATACTGCATGTACATATAGATGCAGCATGGGAAAAACTAACATGAGCAGTGTTGAGCACTGTGCCCTGCGATACAAACCGTTGTGCATTAACTTGGCTACACGTTTTTCTAATAGTCTATCATTTCAGTCGGAAATTGCCAACCTCCCTATTTTTCCACCAATCTCCCGGTTTTTTTGGTTTTGAAAAATGAAAATCTCCCTACTTTGGGGTCAGACAGGTTGACAAGTCTGATGTAGCCTGATTTCTGCTTCAAGTTGCATCTTTTTAAAAAAGTTTGCCAGGGTAAGAGTATTATCTACAGGTGTATTGTGAGAAAGAGAGTTAATAGACAAAGTTTAGTGAGAGAATATTGTCATTTGAGGGAGTGAGAGGTCCCCAGACAATATGGCTAGGGGATGTGAAAAATGTGTACTGATAATCTGCACAAGGGTTGTGTTGGAAGGGTGCAACAGAAACACGCATCACTGGTCAAGGGCTATGAAGTGCGCAAGACCTTTTCTCCTGTATACTGAGGCCTAGCTTAACCAGCTATGTGTACTAAGTTATGGAGTAATACAGGGCCTCTCGAGGGTTGTATCTGAGCATCGGGATAAGTCAAAGTTAGGGAAAATGCCTTTTGAGAACAACACATCATTGATCCAGAATATCTCTGTTCATGCAGCTGAACTTTCTGTAATTTTTTTCCAAGTCCGCTGGAAGTATTTTTGGGTGAACGCATGGATGCTCAGATGCGGATCAAGTCAAAATGACACTTGAAAATTTTCTAACTCAATTCCAAGCATCCCCTGGGTGGATGCGCAGATGCTCAGTCAGAGTTTGGAAAAATTGGTAGTTCATGATAACGTGCTAGTATAGGGAAAAATGTATGAAATATTTTTTAAGTCCATTCCAAGCACCCCCTGAATGGATGCACTGATGTGGAGCCAAAGTTTGGATTGACTGTTAGATAAATATGAATGATTTAAAAATAAAATGGGAATATGAATACAGCTGGTAAGTTTAATTTAAGAACGGCTCATTGTTGTCCACCTTAGTAAGCCCACAAGTAATATTCTAGAGTGGATGTGCGGATGCTTGGATGCAGAGTGAATAATTTCACCAATATCAGTCTTGGAGTACTGTAGATGTGCAGATGCTCTAATGCAGAGTCAAAGTTTGGGGGGGAAGCCTGTATATAATTGAACCTAAGTTACAATGCTAGGGCTGACTGTGGCCTTTAAAGCTTTAATAGCTCAGAGCTATTAAAATAACAAAAAGTGGAGTTGGCTTGGTGGTTGAGTGTACTGCTTTCTACACTAGAGGTCCCCGGATCAAATCCCGGTGGAACCACTTGGAAATTTTCTGGGGACCAAAATTTACATGTTCAGCATAGCTGTTCACAGTGATGTTGAGGGGGCTTAAATTGGTGAATTTTAATTCGGTATCTGACTGTCCGACTCAGGAAGTTGTGAGCTTTGCTCGGTTTAGCTGTTGAGCAGTGGTGCAGAGCAAGGAACCGCCACCCTTGTGGCTACTGGGGATACACTCACGTCCATCAGATGGGGACGTTAAATGTGGTCCTGGGAGCAGGATTGGGAGCGATTAGTACACGCCTGCCTCGTTAACCTCTGAGCACTAGTTGAAAAGGGAAGGCGAATCTTACTGGTGTTCATCCATGCTCACTATGGTACTGGGTCGTCAATGAGCCAAATGGCTTCCTGACCCTCAAACTAATACTAAAACTTACCTCCCTTCTTCAATCCTGTTGCAGCTTTTCTTCGTTGCTGATGTTGAGATTTCATCTTGTTCTTCACTCCACCTGGCAACGACATTTTCTTCTTCAATTTACCTTGTGCCATTTTTAATTTACACTTGACAAAATTCTCTTTCCACTACCAAGTACCGGTTGATTACAGAAAAAGTTCAAGAAGTACGTCTAGTATAGTACAGATGTTGGAGAGCCTCACGCATATTGTGCTGTATGTATCATATCTGGGTCGAACACATGGTGTATCGTGTAGCCTACGTACTGTACATATTATGACCTGTTTGATTAGTCCTAAGTGCGAGTCTGCGGAAACTTATTGCGCAATCAAAACACAAGCTGGTAAACGAAGAAGTTGTATATATTATGTGTAGAATGAGGTAACAAATTCTTGAAATAAAAATATAAATTAACAAATTTCTAAAAAAATATTCAATTTTATAATTTAATAGTACTAAAATTACTTATTAAAATAGTTTTTATCATATAATTATGACAAAAGGCTACGAGTTTTACGCAGTAGATTCACGTAACTTGCCCTCCGGCAATAATTCAACATGGCAGCCCCCTCTGTGAAAGATAGGATTGCGATGATATCGAATATTCCCTTTTCGTTCCATTCCCAGGATCTTCGAAACTATTTCTCACAATTTCTAGAAGAAAGACGATTCAAGTGTTTTCACTTTCGGAACAGGCCAGAGTATAGACTATCAAGATCTCCATCAAAACCGTCGTCAATGAACGATCGCAGTGCAATTTCAGACGATTGCCCAAGTACTAACGTTAACTTTAATGGGCCTAATGTTATTGGTAATGGTACCAGCGATATCAATATAAGACCTAGGCCTACTGACGTTTTTGCTAGACCGGATGTCCCGTCAGCCACTAGTAGCAGTCCGAGAAAATGTTGCATTATTGAACTTTCCCCCACAAATTTTCAGAAACTTATGCATCTTTATAATAAAAAACCATGGGTTGATCAAAATGGAGATGCAATGAGACATCGGTGCAATATTGTCAGTGTTAATATCAAAAACTCAAGCAGTTCAGAAGATACAGGTACATGTAAGTAAACTCTTGGATTTGAACAATGCACAGTTTCAGATAACTGTTCAAAGAATGCAAAGGAAATCCTGCAGTATGAAAATGTGAATGACCAATGTTTTCAGAAGAACAGGCCTAGGCCTAGCTAGTCCTTGAACAGGACCGTGTACTACGTTAACGGTAGAACCTACTCCGTGCCACGGTCCTGCCTACACAAAATTTCGACTCATTAGCCGGTCTGCCAGTAGACCGTCATTCCGCACAGCTTCAAAAATTCACCTATGATTACCATACTTTCCATGAAAGATCTTTGTCATTGCATCTAGGCTATGCTTTTTGACCAGTGTTTCTTGAAATGGAAAAGGACAAGAAGGTGAAATTTGGAGGTAAAAGCTGACCATAGCACTAAGTAAGTTACACAATTGTGGAGAGCCCATGCAGTCACATAACCAGCTTTACTGTTAAAAGTTTTGAAAGTGGTCGTGTGCAGAAGGGGTACAGTATGTCAAATAGATGCAAATTTTATCGACTTTGAATATAATTTTTGACTTTAGAAAGGTAGTAGTGCCTCAGTGAAGCAAATAGTGAGTTTGAAATCTAAAAAGAAGGAAATTTCAGAACATTTTAGGAAATCCTCTAATTTACATCAGGAAATTTTATTTCAAATGTGGAATTATTAGAATTGGCCATTCTGACAAAAGGGCTGCCATTTGCCGACGAAAGACGAAACGACTTTTGTGAGTTTTTGCCTCAGAATACACATGTGCCCTGTATGAATACATATTTTTTCTAAGGGATAATGAAAATAAACAGATTTGCATTGTTTTTTGTGCAGAAAAATAACAATTAGACGGAGAATGATCAATTTCTGTTGAATTTTCCTCTGAGACCTTAAGTGGTTGGTTTTTAGTGTAGGCAGGACAAGGACTCTAGTGCAGAGTAAAACAAAGTGAATGTAGCATAGAGTCCTGTTCAAGGACTAAGACCTACAGTAGCCTACTGTAGGATACCTAGGCCTAGTTCTCATGTACACTTCGTTCCCTGAACTAGACAAACATGGCGGTACAAATTTTTTCCCGCAATGCATCTGCATGCGTTGCAGCAGGAAATGTTGCTATGTATGCGTGTGCGCGTGTTTGAACGTAACCATAGCTATGGACTATACCACAATTGATTCTATATAGTACACAATAGTGTGAACGTCATAGTAACAAGATTTAAGCAGTTTGATAGAATGTCTAATGAACAAAAAAGCATTGCTTGTGAAAATCACAATTTTTGGACACTAGGCCTATGTGCACATATTCTTAGCAAGAAGGATCTTAAACATAAATGTCCCGTAGAGGTCAATAACCTAGGAGTAGGCTATCTGTGAATTTTATGAAGATGTGTTGTTGACCTAGTATGAGAAGCCACAAAGCAACCCCATATACTAGTCAGCAGACTACGGACAAGCCTAGGCCTACTAGCCTAAAAATTTCCGTAAATGACACCTATAATGTACCAAGGCTACTACACTATACCATCCTGAATTCAGTTACTTCCCACCCCTAAAAAATGTTATTTTCCTCCCCTGGTTTTTGGGGGCGGAAAACACGGCCAGTTTGAGGGGTGTTGGTACACCAACAAAACCAAAGGTGTATGGCTGTTTGCCAACATAACAAAACTTACTGTATTAATACCACACGATATTACTGTACATAGCATTGTAAGCTGAACCGATAATCATTCATCACACTAGAAGCAAAAAGTTACACACATCCTTTCCCATTTGACAGGAAATAATCATATTTTGTGTGGGACTCTATGAGAATTAAGTGGAAATACACTGTGACAGCACAAACTTTTATAGCTGCGATGTTGACTTACAGCTGGTTTGCAGTAATTATAGGCCCTATAGTTAATAGGTAAGGTGAACCCCGACACAAGTGAATCCTTGTGCCATGATGGTAAGTTATACGCCAACTCGAGTGAATTTTCATGCCACTATGCCAAGCATTTTCTTTCATCCACGCCAGATCTCTGGTATTTAGTGCACAAAATGCACATGGGGTGGAAAGTAATGGCATAGAATGGAATAGCCTACCTGTGAGAGTTGAAGGCTTCATAAACTCAAACTAAATTTTCTTACCATTGAACATCTCTTCACTTAACATCAGTACTTTGATGTCTTTTACACAGCAGTCCGTACTCAGTACTTATGCAGACTTCTCTAACTAGCACTGTACATAGTGAGTAAGTGAATATGTACATGTAGGCTATACATACACATATGTAAAATGTATACAGTAGGATATCCAGTGCTGTGAATAAATTTTTTACACATACAATCACTATAGCTACTGTAGAACTAGATCATACAATCCACTCTTCTCTATGTGATTTCTAAAAAAGTTCCTACAATTTCATTATCCTCTTGGTCTCAGAAATGAAAAAGTAGATACACTTGTAAGTTAATCCTTAATTTTGAATGTTATTTTCCACCCCAGTAATTTTAGGGGCAGAAAGTCAGTATCGGAGACTACCGGGGGCAGAAATTAACAGTAGCCTACCAGGCCTATCCTCCTTTTCTCTAGGGTATAAATCAAGAGAGGTAGGTGGAGAATGATTGAGTTGGGAGCCAGATCTCAGCTTCATATAATTAGCCCCAACATTTATGCTCACATTAAGTTTGTAAATCGTGAGAGCTACCACACGATTGGAAAACCTTACATTACACCAATTTATAAGCAGGACTTGATTTTAACAGTCTTCTGCCTTCAGTAAATAACTCCAGAAAGGCTAAAGAGAGCCATCACAAAGTATACAATCAACAGCTGAGAAGCCAACGAGGGAGACACGCCCACCACAAAAGTGCAAAAGAGCTCATTTTATATACAAGACCACAAAACCACATAGTAACAAGTCCAAGTAAAAGCAAAAGACAAGGGACCTAATGAACTGACTGGGTGAGGACCCATGTGTTTGTTGAAGGGTCTCTGATCCAACTATAGTTGAGGATCCATTTGGAGGTAGCAGCTCGGAAGGATGAAACAGATGGTTAAATTAGTATTTGTTGGGGGACAGTATTCCAAAGGCGAACACTTCTAACAAAGAACTGATATTTGAATGCCTCAGAGTATAGGGCCTGTATATAGTTACTGTATAACAGTGAATATGTCTGACAGAAGGGCCAGTATCTTTAACAGTCATCCGCTTGCCCATTACAACAGAAATTTGTGACAAACAACCAAAAATGGTGGGTTGGTTGTCCGTTGGGCAACCAAAGTACATACAATAGGTAAACAGACTGCTTCTAGGGTTACTGCAAATTTCTTTGTGGACTACTAAACATTTTTTTGAACAACAAAAAAGGCAGACAGGTGGTCCAATGGATGACCATAAAATTTTCTTAAAATCAAGGCCCAATAAGAAAGGAGAGAAAGTGAACCCTGAGAACTACTGGCCAGAGAAAATTTATATTTCAAAAAGAAAAAAGGGAGCAAAGTAGGAAATAAATTAACTAACCCTGTGAAGTCACTTCAAGACTCCTACAAAGTAATTGTACTTGTAGCACTGACAAAGCTTTTAGCTCAAAGTTATATCCTGACAATTTAAATGCAATATGAGGTGCACCGCTGGAAAAAATTGGCAAAACAGGAAGCTCCTTGCCGGGAAATTTTGCAACTCGCGGGAAATCCAGCCGTGTCAAAAAAAAAAAAAAATCTTTAACGATGTGACAAATTGGAATGGTTATAAAACCAATATAGAGAAAAATAATCAGACCACTACTCTAGTTACTCTAGTTGAAGCATTTGAGAAATAAACATTTTAATTTACCAGCTTACCGGGAGTCTTGTTAATGTGTGTTTTTCTTTTATTTTAAACTGAATCCCTTGGTCATGCACTCGTGGCCTTCATTCCGCGGCCGGGCACCTCTGACGATCTCACCTTCACTTACCGTACGCACAGCTAATGCAGTGCAGACTACAGGAAGTGAAATGTTTCGGATACTCTAATCAACACGTGAGCGAGACACGTGGTTGAGATAGCCCTGTACCAAGGCCAGCGGGCGCCGGGAGTTGACAACATTCTGATTTTAGCGCTCGCTAAAACCTTCATTGTTTGAATGTAGTCTATCACACTTTGTATAAATCAAGAAATGATAAAGGCCACATTCACTGTGACGAAAAAGAGAGGCGTTGACAAATTCCCAAAATATGTCGAAGACCGAGGCATAGCGTATAGTTCCGTGTAGGCCTACATTTTAATAAAACCCTGCTGAGCA
>WURT03042079.1:0-13187 GCA_009936505.3 Holothuria glaberrima
GCATTACCGTAGCCAGCAGAAATAGGACCCCTTTCTTGGTCACAGATAGCGACCGATAGGCGACGGATAAGTTACGATTAAGTCCCTGATTACAACGATATGCCGTCGGAAAACCGCCACACAACACTGATTCTCGGGCAATCTTGGGTACTTGGCCAGCAAATTTTTGCTACATTATTGATACTTCTCTATATCTTCTGTAGCCACATAAACCACATCCTAGTGCAAATGTAAAAAGGTCACCAAAATACACAGTCTTAACGTTTCAAATTTGTAGGATCCGTAGCCCAAACCGTCAAAGTGAGAACCTAGTTCTAGCAACATAGCAATTTGAAGCTTGAGTGATTTCATTACTATGTAATTTTTTTTTCTTGGTGATTCCTTTATTGGAATATTGCATTTTGCCCTGAGCCTAACATTTTGATCCATTGATGTGTGACTGCCTAAGGTATCAAAAGGCCACAATTAGTGGAGACGTCTGAGCATCCACTGAAAATCACATATTTCAGTTACGACATTCGAGGTCCATGGCTTTTATGTGGAAGGTCGGCTTTTTACCCTACAAACATCCAACTGACATAGTTTTGTACAAAAACGAGGACAGTACTTATCACGTTTTACACAGAAAAATAGAACCGAATATAATTGTACTGATTTTTTCCGTTACCATTTGACGGGTACATCATTAAAAGGCAAATAAATTCTCACATACGCAAAATTACTTGAAGTTTTCACATGCATGAAAAATTGATTTATTAATAAAGTGTCACTGCTATGCAACGGACTGCACTACTCAGTGGTCTGGACAATTAATCATTAACCAGTCAAAGTGAAGCTATTATTTGAATTGATATCAACCAAGTGCATTCAAAATTTCAAACAGAGATACATAGGTATTCCACAATGAGTGCGGGTGATGCGAAAGCTTCTTGAAATATTTTCAAAACGATTGACTGTTTTACCTGTCACGTGCATTTTTTTAATCGTAAGGCATCATGAAACATCCTTGTGAAGGAAATAAGAAAAACTATGACGGGTTTACTTCTGCTTCAAAACTACTTTTTTCATGTGATTGGTGTCCCAACTGACCAAGCGACATGTCCGTAATGATGGACACGACACAACCTTCACTATACTACTATACTTTAAAGGCAATAGTCAGTCGCCCCAAAATGTTTTTGAAAATCAGCAACCTTATGCAAGCCCAATATTATTTGCCTTACAGATATTTATGAAGATATTTTTGACTGCATTTTCCCTTTAAAATTATCCTATCGGAATTTTTCGACAGTGTCAATGAAATTTCAAACACTAACAAAGACAAACTGTTAACCCTGATCGAGCAAGCATCATTTTCAGGTGTATGATTCGATCACATGCTTGAAAAATGTACAAAGTGGTATGTACGTTCAAAAACTTGGAAGATACTTTTTCATATTCTCATGCTCGCGGCTTCGTGCATGCACGGTCTACATATCTCTGACACGAATTAAACCTGGCTTAGATGTTCGTCGTTGCAAAGCCTCTGTAAATAGATTTATATTAAGGGTGGAAGTCATTAGCGGTCGCATGGTTCAGCTTGTGATGGTAACAGCTATCTTTACGCGAGGGACTTAGCTATAAGATAAGACACGAGCAACTTAAGTGGAAGTCGGAAATGCTTGTTCTTCTGATGAAGGCTGTAGTTCATGTTTTATAGAAATATTCCTTTCGTATCATGATATGACATAAATTCAGTTTCCTAAGTGATAACATTCCCCTTTCCACTAACAACGGGATTCCAATTTAGAATTTTCGAGTTATACTGCTTATCTTAGTACCATCAAGAGACTGTGTAAGCTAGACTGTTCATGTATATCACACTATTGGCAATTAATACTTGTATGAGCCGCATAAAGCAACATTTTTCTCCCTATGTAGGTCTATTTCCTCTTTAGTTTCCTCAAAAATGTTATATGGAAATAATAATATTCCCCTTTTTGCCACCGGGACACTAGTTACTTGTCAAAAGACCAAAAAGACAAAACTTAAATATTCACATAAGCAAAAGTATTGCTATAAAAAATAGCAAAGAAAGACGTATCATTTTTCTGACTGAACCACACGTGACTGACCTTACACATTATTGAAATAAAGGTAAGCTTTTCCAATGAGCTTTTTTTCCGGCTGGTCTATATATTAAGCCATCCTTCTGGTGGCCTCTGTAAGACTAAATGTTTTTGGATTGACCGTGGGCACATTCGGCATCAGTTTTATACTCGGCAAAATGTAAATACTATTCAGAACATTTCGAGTGTGGAAAATACCCACTCCGACCTAGCGTGAGTTCCTAATTCGCCTTAGGGTTCCGATTTGTATGTTAAGTGTTTGCGCTTTGTCGAAGCAAGTCGGTAGTCAAACCGTGAAATAAAAAATGAAAAATATTTTGATGTTAGGAAGAGGATGACGTCGATAAAGTCTAAACATAAACCTATGTTTTCGTCAACACATTTTCCGCAGGTGGTCATATAGCATGTTTTCACCGCCATAGCTGCCGCGCTGCTGTTGGGTTGTCCTTTCTGCGGACGTGCATTACTCTACTCCTGCTGCTACATTGCCATGCACTCGCAGTACTAACAGACGTTCATGTTCGACACCTGCTGCGAAGGCAAACTATTAGGTTTTTACGCAGGGATGTGTCATTAAAAATCCTCTAATTGGCAAATAGTATGCTCGGACATTTTTGTTATTGCCTACATTTCTATGACACATAAGTGTAGTACTGGACCACACTGGACAAAAAAAATCAGCTCTGTAAAAAATTAACTCTGTAACCCACATTGTCACGTTTGTAGTCTACATTTTCTATTTTGGCGTGTAATAGCTCTTTTACATAATTAAAGGGAAAATGCAGTTATCCCAATCAGAGTTAGAATGCCCCGTCACTCTAGTTCATGAACAGGCTATTTTGATTATGTGAAAACATTTTTGTTTGTGAATTGTGAGATTCAATGAGGATTTCTCCTTGCTTTGCGTATTGTTTTTGTGATGGTTATATTCAAAAGTCTTCAGATGTGCTTGTAATGGAAAAAGAGGAGATTTGCACGAGTTTGCTGATTTTTCAAAGTAAATTTTATGGCGCCTATTGCCTATTGCCTTTAAAACTAGATTGAAAAGATCAAAATTCATGTGTTATGTATTTTCATCACTCTTTAATTCCAACATTGAGAATTTGATGAGTGCATTGCACCGTCATCCAGAGTGCATCGGGTTAATAATTTTTAGTATGTGTCTTAAGAATGAAGAGAACGAAGGTCGGTTCTCTAAATTGTGTACCGTATACCTGTACTTCGCTGGTTATCGTCTGTGTCCATCACTTATCTGTTCTACATCACACAATCCTCTCCTGCACAACAGAAGGTAGGTTCAACTTGAATTGTTTCGAAAATAAATTATTTCATATCAGACTGAAATAGTGGTGATTACTATTAGCTTAACTGAAGATGACGTAATATGTTTGCCCTTTGAACGCCGCCAGGTGTTTGTTTTGCGTTAATGATCTTGTCAGGAATAAATAATAGTTACCAAGCAAAGCCGGTACTGTGTATCTGCCTTTTTCATTTGAGGTGTACTTTGTGCAATTAACTTTAGGTCAGTACTTGTACAGTCTTAAGTCTATTAGTGTTTTCATGTACGACAGAAGACACGGTTCTACAGTTGAGAACCAAAGTTGCATGATATCCACTGCATGTTAGAGGCCTGTACAGGAGGGGACCTTCCTCACTAACGTTATGACTGATACTCGGTTACAATGCATCAACGCTGTCGAAGAGGCCTCCACCGTCGTACACGGCTTACTACTTGGAGGCGATGACAAGTGGAAAACCAGCAAAACTTCGGTCAGTCCATGACATTTTCTTTCCTTCTCTTTAGTCAGTTAGTGAATAATTGGGAAAATTCCTTTTTTGCAAGCCTATCGACCAAAAACAAAGAAAACACTGTAGAGATGTTTTCATAATTGTCGGTTCATTTATTCTGAATTGCTGAATCTCTAGAAAGTAGCAGTTTAGATAATTACATGATGTCACAAGCGATATGCATATGCCCCAAAAGACAAAAAAGCAAAACAATAAGCCAAATCGACCTTTAAGAAATTTCCGATGAGTCAAAATCCACTTCTACAGACAAATAGTCTGCAAATGTAGGTTGTTCTTTGACATTACAAATTATCCTCCGACAGGAAGTTTTGCAATAGGCTATATTCATATCAAGGCCTAATCCTCTTGGGTACTTGAAAGGGATACAGGAAACGCTGAAATGCATATAAAGCTCACTGTAGGCTCATTGTCACAGTAATGGAAACCTTTTTCATGTTGACTTCAATTATAAGTCTATTACTGATTGCTGTTTGTCAACAATACCATTTTTGTTACTGAGAATATTGATGAGTCCTATGTGTTTTTTTAAAGAGAAGTTATCACTTAGGCAAAGCTATCTGAATCTGGCTTATCAGCTAAAATTTTGTCTGTTATTTTTCGTAGCAGGTTTGGTGTGAACGTGAGTTCCGTTGAATTATGTAGAAATTGCCCCTAGTCGCTTACGAGTAGCCCAGTGGCACTATACGTACAGAAGATCAAGGCTGTAAAAATCACTTTGGTTTAGAGCTTGAATACGTGCTCAATTCCAAGTTAATCCAGTCATTGCCACCATTATCAAAATGCATTAAACTGCGACACCTCTTCTTGAAAATAACAATAGCAAGTTATCACACTACTCTCACTGCAAGTCGGAGAATATTACGATTTGGGGACAAAGACGACGAGTTGTGTGGGGACCGTTTATGGGGTAGGCTAATTTTGGGATAGTACTAGAACTAACAAAACAGACATTTTTATCGATCCACGAGCTTGAAGGCGTGCTTGCTCTCGTAGTGCATCACATATACAACACGAAGAAAGTCATGTATTCTTTGTATGGTCCTCTTCCGTGCTATTACTGCAAAGTCAAACTGCTTGAAAAAGAGGACGTAGAAGGGGACAAATCGATTACAACGTCATGATTCTGCGGTGACCTGCTTTTGAAGAAGACTTATGATCGTCCAAGTAAACATTTCATGCTTTTACAAATCCTCTAATACTGGACTTGCCTTTCTTCCAGTTATGGTACCTAATGCTGGCCCTGACCTTCAGGTTATGTTAGAATAGGCATGCTCGCAGCGTGAGGACGTGAGCGTTCTGCAACAAACATACTACGGCTGTCACGATTCATAGATAATCGCGATAATCGCGACACTAGTTTACCGGTATACGATACCGGGCATCCTTGAAGTTTCGCGAATCAAAAGATTATGATAGTAGGATTTTGGTCTAGCCTTTGTTCGTGAAAACCTAGGCTCCATTTATCATGCTTAGCTCCATACAATCCTAGCATATAGCCTAGGCTTGCATGGAGGCTATATACGCACGCATCAGGTGTTTTGGACTAAATTTTTCAAAAAAAAAAGAAAAAAGAAACAGAAGAAAGAAGAAACAAATGAATGCTTGTGCTTTTAACCATATTCACAAACAAAACATTTTCAAATACATGTCATGTTGCTATAACAAACGAAATACGGTAGTCACAAAAGCAATTAAGCAGGTAGAAATGTGTCAAGTGTATAAATTGAATACATTCACAGGTTCAATTTTGTTAGGTAATATCGCGATACTACGATGTATGGTGATACTTTAGGGAGCGATAATCGCAATGCCATTCTGCTTTACCGTGACAGACCTTACAAAAACCATGGCATAGAAACCACATCGGCAATTTTCAATTCGATTAATCCAACATCATCGTCAAAAATATCACACATTCATTCATTGATGCATCGGTACATGTGTCCATGTTTTACATCTCGAACTGTTTCTCAATTCTACCATGATAAGTCTGTATTATTATTATACGACTAACTTTCACATGAAGACAAAAATACGTGTCTTCGGGTAACTAGAAAGAGCAGTGAGTTTCCAGTCTTTCAATTTTTCTTACCGATGATCAGATATGCGAAACAACAACAGCAAATTATTTCTTCCGGTTTTCTGAGAAATCTGCCTAGCCTATTTGGGCTACCTCGACCGTTAGACAGCACCCCTAAAACAAAAACAAAATAATAAAATAGACACTAAATAATGAACATTACTAAACATCAGTTCACAGCTTTGCCAAAGACAGCAACCTATAAGAGACCTTACATACATGCCATTTTCTTCACCACCCCTTTTTGTAACCCCTCCCTCCCACCCTTTAGCAGTTGGTTCAAAGCCAAAGAAAACATTTGCCTGTGTGCCTACTAAAATAGGTACACCACTTGACGCTGTCATGAACTGCCTCCCTTAAATTTCGTTCCTAAAAGACAGCAATGATTACAAGAAAATGTACGCTCTAAATACGCCCGGTTCACACTTGAACCGAGTCCGTTCAAATGAGCACTGGACCGACATGTGGTCAACTATTTGAATCGATCTGGTTCATTTTGAACAGAAAATGGTTAGTTCTGAACCGAAATTAGTCAAATTTTTTATTATTTTTGGTCGGTTAAATGCCCATTTGATCCGTTCCTGGTTTAATCTAAATTTGACGTTTTTAGAGTGTAGCTAGCTTGTTGCATCCAGTTTGTCTTTACTTCTACCTTTTCTTAAACTTTCTACCTTCTTTTCCTGTAAATTTTAGTTACCCTTTCAAAAACATAAGTAAACTGAAAGTCATTTTAAGGCAAAACATTCGAAGTTCTAATATGTAACTGTCAAAAAAAAAAATGAAAATGTTGAAGCAGCTGTGGTTCGGTGATACGCCTCCGACGATGTTCTAGTTTTATTTGTTTTTAACCAAGGATAACTTTGAAAGTGCAAGCGTGCCACGGTTGCTCTAAAAAGACAGACATATAAATAACACAGATACTTATCATTATAAATCCTGTATTGGCATTATAATTAAGGGTTAGTTTAACAGCGATGTGGATTGATTATTGGAACTATACATCACTGATGTGGGTCGTGACTGAAATCATGCTCTTATTCTTCATTTTTAACACAAAAATGACTAATGTTTGTCGTACAGTGTTGACTGTTGGTCCTGCTTAGGCACATAATTCAGTGTATCATTTATTTGTTGCCATTTGAATCACTCATTCTTTTAAAACTAACTTTAAAATAAATGTTAAAAGCTGTCATAAATTGGAATAAATATAATAAAAGCTTACGTTAAAGTATGACACAATTTTTGACGGATCACAGAAATAAGATCTATGATGACGTCAGGGATGATAATAACACTGACTGTTATCGCAAATCTACATAACAGAATTACAGAAATGGTACCTTTTTCGCCTGAGCACATATAAATTGAAAATATGTAGGTTAAACATGAAAACATGAAGGAATTGGCTATTGATTACATGTTTTACGTCTTTAAAGTTCATTGGGAGCTGAATTACGTAATAATTTGTTATGCAAGTGAAACTATAGCTGATGCTTCGTAGTTGCCAAATTAGTTTCATATCACTAGTCTAACGTAAGCTTCTCTAACAATTTTGAGTGGATTAATGGTCAGACCAAATTATAGCCATTTCTAACTTAGGCAGTTTGGTATGCCTTCATACTGCGAGGTTTTGTACCATCGCTCTTAAAACAGTCAGGTTCAAATTGAACCGAAAACGGATCAAATGGGTAGTTAACCGGAAAAAAGGATCAAATATTTGACTAGTTGGGTTCAAATTTAACCATTTTTTGTTCAAAATGAACCAAATCTAGTTAAATTTTTGACCAGATTTTGGTTCAGTGTCCATTTGAACGGATTCGGTTCAAATCTGAACCGGACGTTTTTAGAGTGTGTCCAAACTGAAGAACTGAGGGTTGGTTAAATTAGTTGCAAGAATGTAACTAATTTATTTTCAATTTCTTTTGTTCCAAACGTGGTCTGACATATAGACCTTATGCATATGATGTCATAGAGCAGAAAGTGCTCCCTCCTTTGGAGGAAAAGCGCCTATCGTTGCAAGTTACAACAACAAATGCATCCAGCTGATTTGTCAACCAATCATATACGCGTGTTTTCAACTACATTCGAATCAACGCAGTTCGTGCACGTGTCCTTCATTGTTTTCCTCCAAATTGACGTCAGTGTGACGTCATGCATAAGATCTATAGATAAGTTAAGCTTTTGTCAGGTCTTCTCCACTTCTATTTTCATCATGTATTTAATTTCTTGCTACTAACTGTATTGTTTTCCCATGGTGTTATAATCATTCAAGAATTGTTGTACTCCAATGCAATACTAGAGTGAAAATAAAGAGTGCCAATCAATCAATAAAATGGATAAAAGTAGATAAACAGGGTTTTATTGCAGCTTTAGTTCGAGTGCACTTCATTACTGTTCAGTCTCACACATTCGCTGAAAACTTGTGACGTTACTATATAACCCCCGTGGATAAACCTAAAGTTCCCATTATCAAAGCATACAAGTCACCTTAGCTACGACTGAACTTTACGGTTACTGCGTACTAATCTGGGTACCAGTAAAAGTAAAGCTAAGTAAGACCGAAAAACACACCTCCTATTTAAAATGATGTCTTGTGAATTAAAGCATTTCATCACAAATTTCTTATTTGTGCCTAGTATTGTACCGAATGGATAATCAAAATGGTTAACAAACCTATCTTCCGAGATTTCAGTAAAGGCCTAGTCAACATATTGATCTAGAGTTTACTGTTGCCTAACCTTTCGTACTTGGTTCTCATTTATCAGGTTGAATTAACTGTGTGTACCGTTGCATAACATCATGCATTTTGTCAGCAAATTTGAACAGTTTGTCAAATTGTGTAAAATTAAGTACATTCCATAACATCTTTTAACTTGGAATGACTGTGACCCTCGATGTGGCTTTATTAAAGGGTTTTTGCATTACGTAACCTTACTAACTGTATCCTACTTTAGTTATAACCCAACCTTGATTTATAGTAAACTAGTGTATAGACCAGGCATAAGCGTACGTGACCACTTCCGATTGGGGTACTGGACCGTACTGCATACTTTTGCCCAAAATTTGAATGCATGTTTGGGCAAACACAGCATATATTCTGCCTGGAAAAGCGAATTAGCTATCCGAATGGGAGGCTACGATCCCCCCCCCCCCCAGCAACCCTCCCGGTACGAACATGAGACCAGGTAGTTGTAAGACACCTTTCCGTTCTATATCTTAGATTATTCTGTACGCGTTCTCGAATGAGATGTACAATCTTTAGTGAAATTAATGCAGATTTCATGTTTAAGTTCACGACACCGTGAAACTGGATCTCATCAGCAAATTACAGGGATGGTATGTTTTACAATTTTCGTTGCCCCTCCCCTTACTTAAAATTGACTGATTATTTTGTGTGTCATTTGCTCTGTTCCTTTGTAGGACCCATAACTCACAGATTGTATGATTATATAGGAAATTTTGATCTGCACAAACGAACTATGTTAGTTAACAACTCACCCTGGTAAGCAAGTTTACTTAACACCCCCCCTTCATGTAATGAATTCTGATCGGTGCGCAAAGTGGGGATCACAGTAAACACCAGAAATCTCAAATGCGATGTCTCTCTGTCGATGTATATTGCTGCTGAACATGAGTTTCAAAGTATTGAGATGAAAAATGTCATATATCGGTCAATTGCTAGATTACTAGAATTGAAATCGATACGACGGTGATGACAGATTTTCAACGTATATAGACCATTCAATTCTCCTCACGTAGGTCCCTGACATAATTAAAATTAAAGCAGTAGAATCGAGCTAAGAAAAAACTCGTGGATATGAAAGAAGAACAACTATTAACTTTTACTGAAAAATTCCCCAAACTTGGTGCAACGCATTTTCATTATTTCAATGTAAATTTAGGCCGACGTATTACTATGCTTCATTTTGGATACGATATAAAATGCTATCAAAGGCATAGTAAAAATCAAACCATGTTGGCGTCCCCACTTACCTATCTTGAAATTGCCCTCCCTGAAAGACAGCATCCTAAAACTTTGCATAAAAATCCAACAATGTTGTATGCCAGATTTTGCCTAAAGTCACTGCTTTCTTTTTCTGAAATTTAATTGAGAATCAGTTTGTGCGTGACTTTCGAAAACCATAACATTTGCTCAATGTTAACAAAATAAAGAAATCTGTAGAGCATTCACTACAGTACACCTATCGATCTATCAGTTCTATGTAAAATCTGTAACATTTGTGACGTCATGGAAAATCAGGCTTACAATATGTTGTTGGATTTTGCATACAGTATTTCATATTCAGTTGTATCCTTTTTGATCACGAAAAGCAATTGTATCTTGTTATACCTTCTTTATTGGAAGGTGTGTGTTACGGTTGGTTTAACACGTAGCATAGACGAGTAACTTTCACCTTGTGTTTCGGTGAGCAGCTGCATGAATCTTGCAAGAGAAGCAGGTCATTGCTGCTGCTGAGTATGTTATGAAAGGTTACCAACCAGGAAACATGTTCACATTTTCTACAACATAAAGATGTCTCAAAAAATATCGAAGGAATTGTGGAGGTCAGTCATACTGTTTGCCATATTTGATGTCCTTCTGTTTTAGTCGATACATTACTCTAAGATATTATCATTTTTCTTGCAGGGTAAAGGCACTGTTTACTACACAAAATCTCCCTCATTTTCAGGTCACGTGTAAGTACATTTTAAACTTAGTACAAAAAATGTCCGGAAATATATGTTCTGTATCATTCTCTAAATTATGTTTATTTAAGTATTAATATGAACTACCGGTGGTGCAATTGTCGTGACTGGATCTTATATTTCGTCAAGCAGTGAGTGAACTACAATTAATCTATATTGGATACGTTCGTTCCCTACACTGTTAAAACAAATCAATATGTCATTGAACCGAAGGTTAAATCATGGAGCAATGTAATATGTGAGAAATATCCCCATGGGGCTTTACTGCTGATTCACACTGCTGTCCCATCCGTACTTCAGCTCGAAATTCTCCGAGCTTTACAATATGAGTTAGCTTTCTGGCAATTACATGGCCTCCCCACCCTTCGGCTACAGTCGTATAT
The DNA here is from genome assembly GCA_009936505.3 of Holothuria glaberrima. Taxonomy (NCBI): domain Eukaryota; kingdom Metazoa; phylum Echinodermata; class Holothuroidea; order Aspidochirotida; family Holothuriidae; genus Holothuria; species Holothuria glaberrima. Next base: position 11,088 of record WURT03042079.1, read on the forward strand.
AGGACGCCTCTCGGCCGTTGATTTATTCAGCCGACAGGACTTAAAGCCTGCGTCTGCCAGGATTAGTATTCACTTCACTTATATTTTGGGGTCTGTCGTCGGCATGCCTGAGTATGTTACTCACGGTTTGTCGGGCATTCGCCTGTGCTGTTTGCCCGCCGAGCTTTTCCTAAAAATATTCAATGAAAGAAGAGCTTCATAGTATGTTAGGCTACTAATTGATCATCTTCTCCAACCTGAACTATCATCTGTAAGCGAAGACTAGAAAGGGGGTTGGTTTACTGTTTTTCAAAGCTTGATTCAGTTTTGCCGTAGCCCCATCCCGGAGGTTATTAAGAGACCTATTGCATCATGCACCCACCGCACCTCTTCTCCGTCGTTTTCAAAATAGTCCCGCTGTATAGGCTGTAAGGCATCGCTGTATAAGCTATGCCTTACAGTCTAGATTCAACTAAGTACAGACCTGTCTGGGAACTACTAAAAGAGATGTTTTATCTGATGCCGACAGTGACTAGTTAAGTAAACAGAAAGCGTAACGATCAGAAAATATTTTTATCTTTTACGGAACTATTCACGATATGTTAAATTTTTTTGAAGAGCACCTTTCAGTTTTAAATATCATGGCCTAGATCTGGTAACTTCGTTTCGATCGTTTAATGTTTTTTTCTCTCTGTTTGTGTTGACCTTGGAAAAGATAGGGTTGCTCGTTTTGTCTAAAATGTATTTCATGTTCTAGATTTTGAAAAAAAAATGTATTGTTAAAATAAATCATGTTTGCTGAATGACTCGTATAGTTGAAAAAACACCAAACATTGGGAGCAACAAAAAAGAACTATGCTACCACCCTTTCTTCCTTCAGGCCCAATTTGTTAACCAGTGGCTTCGTCAGGATATTTTTCATTTCATATGAGGGGATAGATCCCTGGGTTGCCACAGTTTTCATGGGTCCGAACAGTTTGTCAGAGGTCTTCTCTATAGATATTTGAAGGGTGTGAAGACATATGGGAAGATGAGGGTGGGGGGGAGGTGGCATTTCACGCGACACGTTACGGTAATTTCTTGTCATAACAGTTCAGCTTAATAAGTAACGAGTTTAATTTTGGTTTAGTTTTTCTAACCGAAAATTGACTTGCCAAACGCTAAACAGTTTCAGGGAAGTACTGAAAGAATACATACGCAGATTTTTCTAAATGGTACCTCCTTTTTCGAGGACAACTTCCCACCCTCGAGCACGGAGGTTTCGAATCCCAAACAGGAGAAGGTCTAGGGTCTTCTCCCAAGAAACCTAACAAGGTGAACTCTGTTAGTTATGATTTCCACATACGTGGCAATCGCCAGTCTTTTATAAAACTTTGCATCACTGCTAGTGCGACTGCTCTGCATGTACAAAATATAGTTACACTAGCCTAAACAGCTTTGTGGGCATTTATCCGTCAAAATGACCTTGACACGTTCGATATGGAAGTCCCTACTAAGAAAAAATTGAAATAAGACACTCTCGATAAAAATTTTCCAGTATCTGACAATTATGATAAATATACAAACTCTGTCGTGCAGCTTTGGTAATGTCTTAAAAAGAAATCGCTTCCTAAAAGAGGGGCTCGGTCGGGAAAAACACCCTCAGATTCACACAGGAAAACTGCCCTTCAGTTTTACCTAAACTATGGCTCATTTGCCGCGGTGACTGACCCCCTAAAGAAGATAACATACGTTGTATTGACTGGGCAATTGGGGAGGTTCAGCCATTTCGCAGGGTAGACCCAGGTTTCCGGGTGGTGCAATCCTCTCGGTCCCTTGCAGCCGCAACCTTCAGCCCCAGACTCTCCGCCGAGGAAGATGAAATTGACCCTGAAGATTTTCAGTTCCGATCTGATTTTTTCCAAGGATATTTCCTAGGAATCTGAGGATGACGCCCTTTTTATTGCGACGGTATTTTCCGTCTTTGCCGGACTGTTACTGCAAGCAATAATGGTATACAATTGCCAAGTTTACACTGCCATGGGACAAATCAAAGAAATGAAGTAAGCTATTGATGATGAAATTCACGACCTTGGCAAAAGGCTCCGTATGTCTACGTTATACGAATTTAAACATTAACAT
>WURT03042079.1:13287-26017 GCA_009936505.3 Holothuria glaberrima
CAGCCCGATCAGCTGGCGAGAGGGCAAAAATACACATTTCAATATTTTTGGTGGGTGGGCAAGGGGTGTACTATTAAGTGGGGGAACTGCCAGCCTGTATCTTCCTCAATTGTCAATGCAACTGTTATGCACAAAATGTAATAATTAATATTAAATTAATAACGTCCAAAAACGTTATTACTTTCACGTCAACTTAATGCAGTTTTCACTATGGTTGCACCATGGCTGGATCTCATTATACGCTCCTCTATTTCATAGTCGAATCTTCGCTCTACTCTTTACATTATGGTGAGACAAGTTCGTTTAGCTACACATGTCTTTCAAAATAAGTGATTACTTACTACATCAAACAACTACTTTGTCGTACTGTGAACACCATAGGCGTAAGGGACTCTTCCAATTTGATGGGGGGCATTCGATAAAATTCGGGATCTCAGTAGAAAATTCTGGCATTCTTTTTAGTTTTACTTTATTTCTGTCGGATTTTTACCTTTTCTGTGCCCGAATTTTTGTCGTTTCCTGCCTGAATTTTCGACCTCATAAATTTCTTGTGGGGCATTTTGCCCCCTTCCCCCGCCTCGTACACCTATGGTTAACACACCGACATGTCTGACAAGATTCCTCTTTTCTACCCACGTTCAGTTATAAGGTAGTCTTTGAAGTCGACTGTGGACTTGAACGAGCTATTCAAAGCTTGTATCCTGCACCGAAAGGTTTCAGAGAGAAATGGGATCCAAATTTACAGCGTTCTGAAATATTAGAAGAAATTGATGAGGTATGTTTGCAACCTGAGTTGCTTTAAGAAACTTGCACTGTAAAATAGTTGGCATCAGGTGTGAGGGGGGAATGCCCTCCCCCGTCTGTAATTCTTTTCCAATTTCGCTGGTACGTTAACGTTTATAACCCCGACGACGACCTGTAACGTCACCACAAAGGCTTACTTGGTTTTTGCTCTTTAGATTTCAAGGTTCTTCAAAAGAGCCCCAACACTTTTGGAGGACAATGCTCGCCTAAAATGTTGCTTTGATTATCTTCCCTACTGAACGGCGCCTCACTCTCGGGGCTTCGGATTATCCCCCCTGCCAACCCTGGTGCCTCCTGTTTTTGCAGATAGGTTTATGTGGACCGGTGTTACATGTAGCTGCGTCAGTGAAGTCATTGAACTATGGGTAACGAGGCAAATCTTCCCGGATTTATGGGGGCATTGGTGGTTGTCCATTGAGATTAGAGGGGATCGCAGGCTTTAACCTTTTAAAGCCCTTGGTGCCAATATTGACACCACTTATTCCAGCAAAATTTAATGCAAGTAAATGAAGGATATATCAACATCCAGTTGTAGTTAACAGTTGTGTTACGTTCTTAGGAAAAAAGTTATACTGGGGACAGGCATAAAACTGGAAAAGGGATTGCAGGCAATGAGTGCACTCTTCCACTGCAAATTCAAAGAAGAACAATGAAACGACATACAACTTGTCTCTTCTTGACTCAGCTAATCAGAGTAAGACACTTATTCTGTTAATAGAAATGTTCATTAATCAATTTTATCTTCAACTAGAAAAAATGGAATGTCCAAGGCCAAGCAAAAGTTTCTCTTCTTGATTCATCTGAGTTGATAATTGTTGTCCCTGGACCAGTGTCTCCTCTAAGAAATGATCTATTAGGTCAATATACTCAATATAAGAAAACTTGGTGCACTAGAAATGTCAGTTTAGTGGTACTCCACATGTCGAGGGAACACGTTGTTGCTCACACTGCATTCACTTAAGGTATAAATAAACCCTCTTTTTTCATTTTTCCCCACGAATATGAAATGCGTCAAAATCGCGTCAAGGAAGCTTAGCGTAAACACTGCCCTGGATAATGTTTGGCTCATTTCTTACACAACCAAAATGTTTGATAACACATGACGAAAAATAAGCAGACGGAATGAGGCATCCGATATAGTAGCAGCGCCAGGGAATTTGAAACCGGAGAGGGGGTTAGTGCAGGGGCAGAAAAAGATTGGGGCCAATAAAGAGGATGATCAAACAGTAATGACATTAATGTGACACTGGCGTTGTTCTATTCGGTGATCTGCGTACAAAATAAGAACGCACTATACATCAAATAATCAAATGCGTTTGTTCGATAGCTGGATTTGCGAGGACGTGGTTTACCCAGGATAAATTTGTCTGTGTTTTAATCGGGAAAACTTGACGCCACTACTGTGCGCTCAGGAGACGAACACGCTAATTGCTTCCCCGTTGTAAGCGCATAAGAAACCAAGGCGCAAGCAACTTTGGAGTGAAAACAAGTGACTGAAGTATGACCATATGGGAACACTGTGCGCGCTACCCTGCTGGAGTGAAAACAATCCTTGGACCTCACTACGTGCCGAATACCCGCAATACATTGTTTCACTTCAACACATTGTTGACATGGAGAAGTGACGTGTCACCGACCAACCCCGTAAATAGGTTCATGGACTTCAGTTTTTCAGTTTTTGACTTTCCATACGCTCATTTCATACATGACTGGATATTAAAGACCCTTTAAAAAAAGATAATAACACTGTCATCATATACTCTTAGGTGTTTGCTTGGAATGCCGCGTGGAAGAAATATTACCCTGTGATAAATGGAAAATATTGAGGTGCGATGCCTTCTTGGATTTAACAATGTTCTGAACTAACAGGTAGTAATACTTGGGTAAGACATTAAAAGGAAAATGCAGTCACCCCAATCAGAGGTAATATGCCCCGTCACTCTAGTTCATGAATGACCTATTTTGAACATGTGACAATGTTTTTGTAGGTGAATTGTGAAATTCAAGGAAAATTTCTCCTCTCTTTACCTGTTGTTTGAAATAGTAATGTTCAAAATGTCTTCAGAGGTGCTTGTAATGCAATAAGGGGAGATTTCCAAGAGTTTCCTGATTTTTCAAAGCAAATTTTTTGGGGGGACTGCCTATTGCGTTTAATCTGTCTGATTGTTGTCAAAACGATTGAACAGTGATCAGCACTTCTGCCCGGGCCATTTCCAAGTCTGGACTCCTATTTGTGTTTGTAATTTATTTGGGAGATACATCTACACGTGCCTCTTTCCTTGAAGTGTCTCCACTGACCAAGTATAATGAAAACTTATCGGTTTTAAATCCTATTCTCAGGACACTTGGGTAATGTTGTCACTTACAAAGCCAGCTTATTCCGGTATGATAGCTGCTCGAGAATTTATTGACGTCATCAGGTTTAAACGAGTACCAAACAAACATGTGATTGTCTCAGGACAAAGCATTGAATACCCCTCCTTACCAGTGAAGAAAGACATAGTGCGCGGACGCAACTACCCATGTGGTGTACTATTTGAAGTAGTACAAAGGTAATTTTGATTTGAAAGTTCTTAGGCATTTTTTTTAAATTAAATTCGACACCACTTCCCTTTAAATTCATTTATGACATTTAATTCATTTTTGTGCATTTATGCTGTATTATTTGCTAAGTACACATGTATGACTTGGGCCCGGGATGGAAGACGAACAGTTACGTAATCGTACATGAAATCGTGTGAGTATGCATTTATGGGTAACCTACAAAACATTGCCTATGTATGTAATAACCGAGCGTGCGTTGGTTAGTGCCCTCAAGCTTTACGAAAAAAAAGTTTTCCATGATCTCAAAGGTTTTTGTTGAATCGTTTCATAACTTTTTTCGGGAGTTTGAAGAAATACTTAGAGGGGATGAAAGGTATTCCAGCTACTAATAAGAAAATAAGAGAGTTGAACTACTTCAGTACAAGTTTCTGGCCAACAACTTCCCTCCCCGACCAGGACATTACCGTGACAATTTCCCCTAGAAATTCGCCCCTTACAATTCCTGCTCGGACTACCCTGCGGATCGTTCTCTGTTTGCTCAGCTCCTCAGCTTCCCAAGGAACAAGGAATATGCCTTACAGCCTGCTACGTAGGCAACTCTCGGACAGTTTCTACCCAGGGTCAAGGTGGGGAGGGGGGGGGATTACTGTGGAAATTGTCCGAAGAGAAATAGCCAGGGAAACTGTAAGTTTATGATCTTCAAATCTGAAGTTCTTTCAACTCTTCGTCCCCCCTAGTCTTGAAATGTTAACTGCCCGAGTGAAGTTGAAAGTCAAAAATACTTCATTCAGAATGAAATCTTTGCGTCATCACTGCGGTTTAGTTATGTTATACCGATACACTTTTACCTCTTATTGTTATCACACTGCTTAATGCAGTTACTATTCCGCCTTCACATGATAAAGGCATTTTTGTGTGCTTACCGCCCTCTATTTACTCTGGCAAAGGTTATTGTAAGTTGTACTTTTTGTCATTTCCACTATCACCATCATCATATCCTTAGTTTGTCGTATTGATTGTCATTATACACTGGTCGTCACAATATGGTAGTCAGACGCCATTATCATCAATAACATTCAGCTTGTAATTTTAAATATTAGTAAAAGTTCCATAACGTTTTGTCGTTTTCAACAGACATCTTAATATCTCAGCATTCACGTTGTAATTGACAATAACATACCCCTTCACGCATGCATGGTTAATCTAGTGCCTTCAAAAACATTAACAAGTTCCGTAGACTCCATCCTCATGACGGCATTCATTAAAATCACCGTTTTATTATTATTGCGGTGATTGAACTTTTATTATTTCTACATGATATTTTACAGCGGTAAAGTACGCATAAGCGTCATGTATCACTCCGACATCGGCGGACGGCTACCAAGACGAATCGTTGAGTCGGCATTGCCAGGTGTGATGATGTCAGATGTAGACGCTCTTTTGTCTTATTTGAAAAACGAAAACTAAAATATCGTTTTAAAAGCTCAAGAATGAAATGAAGCCACAATGTAGAAGCCACGGTATCCATTCATGACTTTGAAATTAACGAAGTCAGATATGGAGATGCATTCGGAAAAGAAGACACATGTCGACAGGGTCATACTTAGAAATATTAACTGAACATATATACCTTCTTTTATTATTGTTCTAAAATTTTCCTAGACGAAACCTATCTGAAATTCTTCAGAGCAGCAATTTCTTTAGCCTCATTTGTGAAAATAATTCAGACCAATATACTTTGATATGTTTAATGGAAACTTAATCATTAAAACATCTCATTCTGGTTAAACCCAGGTCCACATTCCATCTTCTCTTTGTCAAGATATTGGCAAGTTAAGTTCTGACATTTTCTGAAAGACTGAATTTGAACCAAGCAAGTGAAGTGTTGGAGATTTCTGTGGACAAGGTGGGGGGGGGGGGCAGAGAGAAATCAGCAAATAATACTGTGGGAAAATGTGAAAGTCAATGGAATCATCTCCAAAAAGGTTGGGAATACATTCCCCTTATCTCCTCCTGGATTTCCCTCTAGGAGCGGGTGTGACGCTATAGCTTTACTCTTGTGCCAAATATTTCGGTTACCTTAAAAATTTACATTTAATTTCTCACTGCAAATATCTGATAACCATATTACGAATGCATTCAAAGAAGTGGAATATTGCAAATGTTGCACACTTTTTGACAAACTACATAGCCTTTCTCATTCAAAGTCAAAATAACAGATTGACAAATACTGAAAACCAAACAAATTGAAAGTATGATATCACACTTGCTTGCCTCAAGTTCATCTTTGGAAGCATATGTGATAAGCTCAGCTATTTTAAAACCAATACAGGAGTTGAGCCAAGCCCGTAGCCAAGGTTGGAGGAGAATGGGACACGGGGAGGTGCATATAGAATTTTGACATCATAGGAAATAAGAATTACTAATACCTTAATGCATCTTTGTATACCTCAACCCTCTACAAAATATTTCGCCTCCTCTGGAAGCAGTCTCGTCCCTTTGGTACCTAGCCCGACCACGGGCATGAATTGAGATATATACTTTTATCCAGAGTTCCTCTTTAACATGTCGACAATAAATTATGCCCGAGCTTATCACTTACCATTTTGTCATTGAGTCAATCATGGGCACATTATAACAATGTTGATAAAAAACACTCAATAAAGTGTGCATAGTGTTAAAGACTAACTTAATACACGATAACTGTCTTTGTCCTGCTTAATTTCTGTCAGTATATGTTACAAACAGTGGCCACATCTCGAACCTAGTTAATTACCACAATATGAAATAGAATGTTTGTCACCATGACTAATTTTCAGCATTTGTTATGTCTATTTTAATGAGAAAAGTTTTTCAACGCGTTGACCCAAATCTCAGAACGTCTGACTCCAATATTTCATTAGTGTTTATCTAGACACACACCTAGATTATGTAACCTTTAAATGTGTTATTAGTACGGAAATACAAAAGTGCCTGGTGATTGATAAATTGGGCAGCGTTTTGTAAAGATTCACAGATTGCAAAATTAGGATATCGACCTTGGAACTGTTTTCTCACGTGTCCGTTCAAGTGACTAGAAAGGTTCTTAACGCAGGGTCAATTAAGCTGTGTTACTAATGTGGTGGCAGAGGATTGTTTGTGTAATCTCAACTAAAATTGGTATTTCTGGGAGATCAAGGTCACATAAATACAGCTTTTTCATATTCGCTGAACGGAAAGGATGCGTCGCTAGTCCATTGATCGGTCTATTTTCACTTCTCTCAAATTAAACAGGTTATAATCACCGATTCTGGGGACAGTAACTTATTCGGAAAACGTGAGGTTTCGTCGCTGGCTTATCATCTGATGACAAATGTTAGCTTCATTCGTATGCCTCAAATTTTAAAATTACCTGTGACACTGAGGGAGTTCAAAACAACTTCATCCTAGGAACCAAACATGGAGCTCACAAGGAGCTCTGTGTAGTGTTCTTGGACTTCAAAAAAAAATGTAGCAATGTAATTTGGCTTACTGCTGGTGTTATATCCAAGCTTCCACTCCACGTAAGTCACTCTAAATTAATACCTAACATACATGCATAGAAAGACACTAAGAAATGATCGTTGCCTCCTAAATTTAAAGGGAATAAACAACCAGTGGCAAAAACCTTACTTTGAAAAAGGGAGCTTGCTCGCAAGGTCAAAAGGTCAAATTCAGTGGATTCGCTAGTTATTATGGAGGGCATTGGGCCACGCACCACATTGCTTTAGTAATAGTCCACAGTCTACTCACCTAGTATTTGAGCCGCTTTGAGGCTTCCCATACTACTGTACAAGGTCAGCAATATCGCTGTTCACAAAACTGGGCTACCGCATCGTCAAAATGTTTTGCTGGTCTCGATCATTCTAAAATTCACAAATATTCCTAGTTAGTTGACCTCTACGGGTCTTTTATATGTTTGAGATCCTTCTTGCTAAGAGAACGTACACATAGTGTCCAAAATTTTTGATTTGCACAAAAAATGCTGTTTTGTTATTTAGACGTTCTACCAAACTGCTTAGATCTTGTTTGTTAGGTCTTTCACACTGCTGTATGCTAAATAGCATGCATTGCTGTTCAATTGTGACAGTCCATAGCTAAGGTTACGTTCACACACGGACATACGCGTAGGTAGCAACGTGCACTGCAGTAGCGCACGCAGACGCAGGATCCCTTGGGGAGGCTTTTGCGGGAAAAAGTTTGTGCAGCGATAGCCTAGGCTTAGTTCAGGGAACAAAGTGTACGTAAGAACTAGGCCTAGGTACCCAGGCTACTTTAGTACATGACTTAGCGTCGCCGCGTGTTTTTTGTCCCCAGAACGTCAGCGGCGTAGCTAGGAATTCGATGATGTGGGGGGGGGGGGCATGGAGCACGATTTACTATCTAAGAGGAGCGCCACCACAGATTGGCGTGGAGCGTACAAGAAAATTGTTGGCTTCCAAAGGCTCCCAGATAGCAGGAAATTGCATCTCCGGGCTGCTTGAGCTGCGCTGAAAATATCTCTAAATTGGCATTTCTTGTTCTGGAATTTTGTATGATGAGACATATTTTACCAGAAAAACAAAAACAAAAAACATTTTCATAACTCCTCGGTGGAGAGGGATGTTCTTGATGACCACCCTTCGCTGACAAACCGCTCACAGGAGTCAAGAAGTTGAGCGTACGCAGCGTTTGCGGATAGACGACTCTGCAACTAGATGGTCTGTAACAAGGGCAACAGCCTTATGCATTGACGTCACGAAGCGTCATTTTGACGGCAAAACAATGAAGCACACTGCACGCACTACGCATACTTCTCACGCCCACGTATTAGACTCACGCGCGTATTCGACCGGTACACAAATCAGCTGTCCGCATTTGTTGGTGATAGTTGGAAAAATACGCGCTTGCCTCCACAGAGTGGCAAATTTTTGGTTTACTACGACCAGAGATAGCGAAGATTCTAACTAAAACTCAAAAAATCGGACCGTAATCCAATCCGAAGTCGCTGTAGTGTGACACGCGCTTAAAGTCTACATTGAGCACTTATGTGAAAATACTAACATTGGGTAGCATTTGCCCAATTAATGTTGATTAATGACTATACTAAGACGTTGAATACCCAATTAAGTGGTGGGTAGATTTATTCACATGAAGATCTCTCAGTTAGTGTCTCAGTCAAACAATCAAATAAAAAAGACGTTACCCATAGAGTGAGGGCGGGGTCAACATCCTCCTGTCGGGGAGGTCTAATTCCTCTCCTCGTTGGGGAAAATGTGAATTCGTCGGGAAGCCAAAAAGATTTTTTAAGTATTATAAAGATCAATGTAAAGCTGATTTTGTATGTATTCTGTATTTTATTTTAAAGATGTCCCACAGTCACAGCTGGCTGAATATAGTAATCCCAATAACGCAGTCTCCTCAAAGTTTTTAATGCTTCTTGCTCTCAAGGAGGACAGGTTTTCCAAATAGTTACCCCCAAATTTTACGACTGCTTTACTCGCTATAGACTTTCGTTTTTTTCATACTTTTGTATCATGCAACTAAATACTAGCCCTCTGTTGAACTGACATACGCAGACTTACATAGGTTAAGCGGTACACAATTTTCTGTTACTCCAGCCAATTCGAAAGACTTTAAAAATGGAACCTACTGTCATTGTGCTTGGTGCTCAACATAAGCAATGGAGTAGGGAAAACAAGCCAGTGATCCACAACTGAAAAAAAAAGGCCGTGGCCGGCCCGACTTAAACCAATTGGTTACAAACTGAGCCTCAAAACCTCATCTAACTAACTAACAAATTCCTGTGAATTCCATTCTCAAAAGCACAGTTATAGGTGGAGGCTGGGACTGTAGACCATACATTTTGGGCAGAATAGTTACTCTTTTCGGGCTAGAAACATGCTATCTGTGGGCAGACGTGTGAAAGTTCGCTTAAATTTTCGGCCGTAAGTCCTCTTCCCCTAGTTAGAACTAACTGTATGGTTATGCTCACAATTGTTCCCTTCCGTTTTCTGAACGGTAGCTCTCGGTAAAAGACTCGAGAAACGTTTTAGCAGGAGAAAAGGATGGTTGCAATACAATACCATGGGGCTTAAGAAGCCGGAGGGGGTAGTCTTCCCAGTAAAATATGTGGGGGGTGAAGAACGCTTCAGTCCCCCACTACTCAAGCACGAGAGCCACCTCATTTTTCCTCTCTGTAAAATTAATCAAAATTTTTCAATAAAATATCAAACTTGTTATGACTCTAACATCTTTAGAAACAAAAATCCCAGAGGGGGACTCCCACCCCCTAGACCCCTCTAAAGGATAGTAGTCGACAACGTTCAGTCCCCACCCTATCAGAGAACAGCTCACTACACCCATGTACAATACAAGGACCACATCTCATCTTGTGAGAGGTCACCTACTTTGACATGCAGTTGATCTGTTTTGGCTGCATTGAGGACTGCTTCTTTTTAAATAGGCATATCTTTAAAAGTTTAAGCATTCTTGATACTTTTACAAGTCAGATATTCCTGCAAAGCATTTAACCAGCAAACAAAACACGGGTAAGTTTGTATATTGTGCTATGCTGTGATATGGAGTCTTGTGCTATAAAAGTTTTCTTCCTCTAGTCAGAGACTCCATGTTCCCACGTAAACTTCTCTGGCTCCTTCGCAAAACCTCACCCCCACCACCGACCGCACCCTTCACTTAACACTTTGCACCTGTCAGAGTACGGATATCTGACACCTCCCTTCGTCGGGGAGGTTGACCTCCTCCCGCCGGGAAAATCTTGCAGTAACATTCTTGTAGCATTTACAAAAAGGTCCCGATTTTTTTTTTTTTTGACGCCACTTGTATTCACAATATGAACCAACTTTTCTGTTTGTTAATTGAATCCAGAGCTTCTTCAACCGCGCAATCCCACGAATGCCCACTGCCGGCCGACCGTTCCCAGGTCCGCAGTGCCACTGCGAACATGGGAACTGTCGGCCCCATTAATTAGGATGGAAAAGGGGATATGCACATATCAATTGGATGGCAGAATTAAGTGAAACCTCTTCGTCATCAGACTGTTCCTACCGTTGCGTGTCATGTTATTTGTCCACATTGATCAATCATTTATTAGCACCTACTCAGTCATTAATAAGGAGACTCTAGGATAAAATATGAAAACGTTGCTGCGAGATTGTCTCTTTCTACGAAATAAATGATCAATGAGGAGTAATTGTTAAAGGTTTCCAAAATTATCAGTTAATTGCTTAGTATAATGCAGTATGACTACTCTCGATGAGACTTAAGAAGAGGAAAGAGAGAGAAAGAAGCAGTGTTTGTGCTACAGTAATATTTCTTTGCTATGGCTTATTACAGAGAACGTTGGTAGAAGGCTCAAGATCGTTTTCGAGGAGTTTGGTTTGACCTCGGGATACTCGGACGTTAGGACCTAATCCAACTTTGTTGACATTAACACCATGACTGATGAGCAGCGAGATGCATGGAACGTCTTTAGAGTCACGTATTACAATTTATACGATACATACACAGGGCATATACAAATAAAAATGACAGAACTGAGCTATGAAAAGGTCACATCATTAGATGAACTAAAAATAAACTTTTTGGAAAGCCACGGCTTCAGGGTGGTTTATTCTACAACATTTATTGTGGCTATAAAATAAAAAATCAGTTATACGAGACATGAAGATAGCCATGTATGGTTCATCTTAAACTGTTTAGCGGTGATAAATTGTAGAATACGAACCGACAGTAACATTGAACGTTATAGCCTTTTCAATGTGATTAAGGAAAGGCTCACATTATATGGGGTTGGCGGAAATATTTAGGGGGTAGAGTCTTTTCCCCAAAACGAATTTTACTATACCAAAATTTAAATGCAAGAAAGGACACTTTAAAGAGAAAATACAGTCCCCCACCCCAATTTAAATATGTGTGCACCGTCATCCTAGTTCAGAAATGACTCTTATCTATCATGTGACAATATGTTTGTTACTCGTTTGTGAAATTCATGCAGAAAAACCCCTTGGTTTACCTTCAATATTCAATGTTCGTATGCAGAAACATAATGAAAGATGCTTTTGAGCGAAATAAGAGGAAATTTGTAAGACTTAGCAATCTTTTTAAAATAAACTTGGGGCGACTGACATCTTCCTTTAACGAACGTGTTTTGAACAAGAGGGGAGGATTTATCCCAGCCTAATGTCCGTGACGCTTATGCATTAATTTTCACAGGATACAATTAAATGTACGGAACTAATTTGTATTTCCTATGTTGTAATATCCGTACTACTCATATAATGCATCACAGATGAACGTGGCGGTACATAAGCACTCTTATTGGTTGCATTGAGAATGAGTCATACTTTACATGATAGTTTTCAGTTCTTAACACTATTTCTCGTAAAGAATCGAAAGGTTTTCAGTACTTTCTGTTTCTTTTGATTCTACAAATAATGTCGTAGAGTATGAGGGGAATCTATTACCGGTATCCCTATCTTTATGTGGTATGTTGATAAGAGATTGCCAAAGATTAAATAGATAAACAGGTATACAGCAATTATAGGCTTGCAATAATCCTTCCGGCTGTTCTTGAGTACTTAGTGGCATGAAAGTATTAGTTTCCAAAGATTTTAATGAAAAATAACCAATTAATTACAATTTCATGTATTGCAAGGAAGTAGGGAGAGGGGGTGGGGGGCTAGGGGCTAGCACCCAGCAAAATTTGTGGGGCAGAAGTATGCTTCAGCCCCCCCCACACTTTCAAAGGACAAAAACCTCTTATTTGTTTCTTCTGTAAAAAAAATGTCAAAAATTTGCAGTAAAAAAAACTAAAAATTTGTTCAAAATAATGCACCAAATTGCATCTAAAGATCCTCAAATATCCAAAAATTTTCAAAAAGGGGGAGGAAACCCCTCCCCCTTGGACCCTCCCACAGGACGGCGATCCTAAACAAGGTTCAGTCCCTCAGTCTCGAACAGCTTCCTACGCCTATGATGTATTGTATTACTTTTACTACTAATAAAAGTTCAATTTTTTGGCATTAAAGGACATTGTGCTTTGCCATGAAGTGTTGTTGTTGTCAAATTGCTATGAATTTTCATACCCTTCTAATCTAATTCTTGTAAGGCTCTTTTTAAACATGTGACAATTACTAAAGGTAGATATGTATAATGAACAACTTCATGGTTTGCCTTTCATATGCAATATTTATGTTTGGAAACATTGTGTAAGATACATGTATGAGCAGTATTTTGAATATTGTCCCCAATGTTTCAAAATAACTTTGGGACTAGTGGTTATTTCCAATCACTTTAAATTTCTTTCAATTTCTTTCAGTACTTTTAAAAGTGGTTTCTTGATAATTAGCTGAATAGTCCCTCA
>WURT03042080.1:0-14709 GCA_009936505.3 Holothuria glaberrima
TCTAAAGGTTTTGAATTATTAACATGATATCTCAAGTAGGATAACTGTGTGGGATCTTATGCTTGTCATGTGGGTGGTTCATGCTGGTTACAATATATCACATGGCAAGGAATCACTAAGCCTTTTGGCTTTCTAGTTATATTGCCTGTTGCCCTTTATGTTTTGTATAGTACCAAGTAAAGTTAATCAACCACCCACTATATCACAATAACACTTTTCCAAGTCAGTGGTTACAGTTTTGTGAGTTACAATAATTGTTTATCAAATAGAATTGGTTTAATAGCAATTAATCCATTTTGATTAAAGGTCATTAAAATACTCAATCAAGAATATGCCTGTGGGCAAATATTGCAAAGTTAAATTGAAATTGATTCCCAGCTCGGGTTTCGTGGGTCACAAATTGTGATGCAATCCTAACCATTTCATCCCATGCAAGGTTTTTGTCTGGTTTAAGCAGTCTGTTGACCTAATAATTTGGTTGCTTTGTGGTTTCCCACAATAGGTCAACAATTTATGCCATTGCAAAATTGGGCAACTATACCTTTAAAACATTTTGACTGGAATAGGTTTTTTCAAAGTCACACATACTCCTTAATCATTGTCTCATATGGATCCATTACATTTTTAAGAAATTTTCAGTATTAAGAATGGTCACAGTTGGTGTCCTGAACATGTCCAAATGCAAGGATTTAGGCCCTCTAAAAGTCATTGTTTCGGTTTTCAACATTCTAACAAGCTGCTAAATCTTGTTGCTAGGATTTTCACACTGCTGTATGTTAAACAGCACAGTGTAGTTCAATTGTGACATACTGAAATGCAATGGTTAGTTTCATACACGCTGGGCATAGGGGTATGTAGCAACAATCACTGCAGTGATTTTTGCTGAGTGAAGTTTCTCTAATGGTAATTTACAGGCAATCAGTGGACTGGATACTTTATAGCCTAGGTGGAGTTCAGGGAACAAAGTGTACGAGAAGGCCTATTCCTGTAGAGTACGTACCCAATGCAAGGTTTGGTGTAGCCAAGGTAGCAGGCTGTATGGCTTATCTCTTGATCAGTCATATCTTAATGCCTGTACAAGTGACTATAGAAAATTGAAACTTTCTTTGGATAATCATGGCAACATGTGGCCCTATGACTGGTTGATTGTTAATGAATATATAAAAGATATGAAAAATCTGGTCTCATTTGAATCCTGCAATAGGCTATGCCACTAGCTGTGTCAGTGCAGGGAGTTGCTATTTGTCAAATAGTAACTCCCTGGTCAGTGTGAAGTAGTATTACTACTGTACTGTAGCTAATGCAACACAATATATTCAGAAGTTAGTGTAGGCACTCAGTTTTATGACAATTAGAGAGTACACACACTCACAATTGAAGCATATCTGCTCCATTATGACAAAGCTCTTTCTTCAATCTAGTCTGTAAAAGACAAATATGTAGAAACCTAGATCTTTCATAACAATTTCTCATTCAACTTTCTAGAGCTGACTGAGAGTGTACAATGCCATGGATCACTGTTTTGTTGTCACAAATGTAGTGACAAATTATAATCATTGCTAAATGCACCCAAAGAATTAAGGAAACTGGGAGTATGAACAATTAAGTAGTGATGTCACACTATTATTTATACTCCCAGTTCCAATAATTCCTTACCTGCATTTAGCAATGATTTAAGTCTCCTATGCATAGCTGAGAAAAAGTAATGAAGTCAACAGGTCAAAAATAATGAGGTCAACAGATCAAAGGCTGCATAAAAACGCGAAGAACAGAAAGTACATAATATAGTCATTTTATGATAGTGAAGCACTGTGTCCAAAACTGGGTACAGTCATCTTCACTCGGGCTTTGATGTTGTTCATTTTGGAAGCCAAGAAAGGGGTCTCAGCAGCGTGCTTACACTCTGCAGGGCGGGGGTGGGGGTGGGGAGTTCTGTCTTCCAGAAAACAGAGAATTTTGTGATCTTTGATGAGTTTGACAATGACTGATGTATTTCTCCTTGTTTTGCCATGCATGCCTTCTTCTTCATCAGATTGTAAAACCCTTACAAGAAAGGATTGAAGAACTGGAAAAATTGTGAGTATGTTTCTTATTTTGGCTGTTTTCCAAAATATTTCAGTAAAACAGTTTGCAGTAAGAGCCTTACAACTGATAACCTTTTATCTACCTTTTTCTTGAAGTATGTCCGTACAAAAGTCTGGAAACCCCTCAGTTTTGCAATCATTTATCAGTTACATTTGGATCATTAGTATGTCTACATGTTGAAAACAAGTATTTTGGAAAACATAGGCATTGGTTTCTTTCAGAAGTTATTTGACGGTGATAAAGATTATCTGCACATGGTACACCAAACCTAGAGTAGCCATGTAGTCTTCCTTCAGCAGTACACCCCTGCCTTGTTACTCTCTGAATGTGAGGTAGAAGAGAATGCAAGTCTTGTTGGTAGTTATCCTGTATGTACTTAATAGGTTTAGTCTTGATGCACTCAAGTGGCTTACTGAACCTGAATTCACTGAACTATCATATCTGAAAACTGTAGTTACCATTAGTGAGGATTTCTGCAGTATCGAAATCATAGGAAAAATTGTACGAATTAAACAGTATAGATGGGCAGTAATACCCCCTCCTCCCTTCAAAATAAGTTACTTAATCTTACACATGAGGTGCATTAGCTGAAATGGTTAGGGCTTAGTTTAGCACCCTTTGTTTGGCTTCAACAACTCTCTTGAATCAAACATTTCTGCTAGATAATCCTGTCTTACTCAGTCTAGTGCTCATTTTAACCATGAAATAGGCTTTGCAAGAGATGCTTGCCTAACAATGGTTTTGGTTGGAAGTTGATTTAGAGAAGATTAGATAGTTTGTGTCAGGAGGCAGGATTCAAAGTGTCTTGATCTGGTGAAAGATGATCCTGCCTAGTGTAGGTATGGGTGGATATTGAAGTACATTTGAGTATTTGCTTAATGCAGCATGCTTACGAAAAAATGGAATTTATGTCTTTGGAAGAGTAACGTAAGACAGAAAATGATTGAAATGTCATTTTTGCCATTCGTTATAAGTTGCTAATCAGTTTTATATTGTGGATCCTGTACTTCCTTGTTTATTTTCCCCACTTCAGAACAATCAAGAAATATCCAGAAGTGAAGCAGCTGCCAGAAGTGGAAAGGAAAAGAATTTTGGTAATTTACAATTTAACTTTTCAATCCTTCATTTTTGGATATTAAAGGAAGGGTGTAAGCAAAAATTTAGTTTGATGTGTTAAAGAGAAACTTAAATACTTTGGTAATTCCCTCCCTGACAATTCCCATACCACACTGTTTTCCACCTGGACATTTGCCCCTAGACAAGTCCCACCCAGTACAATTTCAAATTCTCTGGTAGGGAGGTAACTATCTGAGGGTAGTTGTCATCAAGGTCTTAGCCAGCGATGCATCTCACCGTCTTTGAGATGGCTAAATTTGAGTGAGAGATGGCCAAATTTGAGCAGGACGACTTTTTGAGATGCCAGTAAATGTCTTGGTCTAGGCTTCCAAATTGAGTGTGATTTGTCATCATTTAGCTCAAAACATAATTGAAACTCACTGATATTTCAAACCAAAGTCCTCGCCAAAATCTATTGCATACAGACAAATTAATTCCTGTAATGTAAATTAGAACACTCCATTATGAATTGTCGCTAACCTAAAACAATGCCAGTTAGCCTAACTTAACACAAATCACAGCTTCAGTGCCTAGCCTACGCGTAAATGTTGCTTGCTCCAACTTCACTGGAAAGTTTGGTCGGTACTAAAATAGCAAGCATTAGTCATTGAATCGATATTGAAAGAATACCCTTATTATGTGAAGAAAGCCGTTACTTCAAGTGGGCTCCCCCCCCCTTGCACTCCTACCAGGGCCCCTAAGGCAGGCCCCTGGACCCAACCAGTAGGGGGCTTTGCGCTTCGCACTCGTGCTGGCGCCTGCAGTGCCAGATGGATAGTGCCTGGTAAATTAGTAACAAGTGAGATGCCCTATTTTAAAATCCTGGCTAAACCCCTAGTTGCCATGGTTGTGACTTGTCGGGGGTTGGGGGGATTACTGGTGGGAAGTATGTATGGGAGAGTTGCTGAGGAGATTAAAGGTTTCTGAGAGAGTTGTCGGGGAGGGGGAATTCTTTGTTGCTTCCCACACAATATCGTATATGGCATGATTTTTATGTAGTATCTGTTAATTGAATGTGGTAAGTTTTTTTATGCCCTGTCATTGCATCATAGATCACAGGTGGAGCTGGATTTGTCGGGTCACATCTTGTGGACAGGCTGATGGCTGATGGACACGAAGTCACTGTGGTCGATAACTTTTTCACTGGTAGGAAAAGAAATGTGGAACACTGGATTGGACATCCGAACTTCGAAATGATTAACCATGATGTCGTCAACCCTCTCATGATAGAAGGTAAAGCATCTGAGCTGAGGCAAGCGGAAAACAGAACTTAAGGGGTCATTAGTTTCAGTGTGGTAGGCTTTAGAAAATTCCAGAGATGATGGTTTGTCTAAGATTGTCATCAAAATCTTCGGCCAAATTATACCAGCTTGTTATTCAAGAAAAAATGGAAGCAATGATTGACTGATTAGTATTGACAAGATTATTTTAAGCATGGTATCATACTATCAGTCAGACTTGTAGTGCCAGCACAATGTCATGAGTACGAGTACAAGGGCAGTGTCTCTGTTGTGAGTATAAGTACATCCTTTTTCATGAGAACGAGTACAAAATTTTGCATTAGCCCCATGCAGAGGTTTCAAAAAGTGTGAGTACAAGTACGAGTACAAATTTATTCTCATGAGTATGAGTACAGGCAATTGTGCAAACCCATGAGTACAAGTATGTACTAACTGTATACAAGTCTGCTCTCAGTGTGCTGATACAACTGAAGTGTACTATACCTATTACCAAATGTGGAAGGCAACTGTATCATGTGATTTCTCCATGCAAAGCACTGTAAGATATTCTGTGTTTTGGTTAGTTTTACAGCTAGTAACCAACTACAGTTGTTTTAACAGAATTTGGTACTTAAAATTTGCTTGTGGAAGCTGTGTGGTGTTCTGTTTGCAAGTAGATAAGTCCAATTATTGCATTTCCTGAAAATCTATTCACATTTGTTCCACTCAGCATACCTGGCATTTTTTTGATTGTTTTGTTGTTGCAGAACACAAATTTTACACTGTAACTGATACAGTTCATCTAGTTTTGTGAAGACTGTTTTATTATTAGGTGAACTGTAAAGGAACTATAGTTTCTTTTTGTGGTTTTTGCGGCTAAATTATCCATTGTAAAGTACTGTAATTGATAGCGTGTGACTTGTAAACGTAGATCTCTGAATGAATTTGAATTATAGTAGTCTGGGATATTGAACAGAAGCACAGGATCAGTTAGGAATTAGATAATAATAATGACGTTTACATAAAACTAAATTACAGCTGTGAGTACCAAATCGTTAGGCTTGGGCAACTCCAATATTTTTTATTCCTTGCCGTAGGCAGGCAAGGAATCTATGGGGTAGTAATGTTGTGTGTGTGTACGTGTGTTTGTGTTTGTGACACTTTGCTTGTAAACACGATATCTCAAGATAGGAATGTACGACACTTTTGATATTTGGTATATAGCTTTGTCATGTTGAGAGAGTGAACCCTATAGTTTTTGGTAGAGGTCAAAGGTCATTTGAGGTCACCATAGGTCAAAACCCAAAAACCTGGTAAACACGATATCTCAAGGTAGGAGTGATGGTATGAATGGTATATAGATTTGTCATGTTGAGAGGAAGAATCCTATTGTTTTTGGTGGTCAGAGGTCATATGAGGTCACCGGTGGTAAATCTGCGAATACCTCGAAAATACCTCGTAAACGTGTTATCTCAAGATAGGAATGACCGACACTTTTCATATTTGGTATATAGATTTGTTATATTGAGAGGAACCCTATTGTTGTTCGTGGAGGTCAAAGTTCATTTGAGGTCACCAGAGGTCAAAATTCGAAAACCTTGTAAACACGATATCTCAAGATAGGAATGACCGACACTTTCCATATTTGGAATATAGATTTGTCATGTTAAGAAGAAGAACCCTGTGGTTTTTGGTGAAGGTTCAAAGTCATTTGAGGTCACCAGAGGTGAAACTGCGAAAACCTTGTAAATGTCTTGTAAACACAATATTTTGAGATACCAAAGACCGACACTTTTCATATGTGGTATATAGATTTGTCATGTTGAGAGGAAGAACCCTGCCGTATTTGGTGGAGGTCAAAGGTCATTTGAGGTTACCAGAGGTCAAAAGCAGAAAACCTTGTAAACATGATTTCTCAAGTTAGGAATGACTGACACTTCTCATATTTGGTATATAGATTTGGCATGTTAAGAAGAAGAATGCTGTTGATTTTGGTGGAGGTCAAAGGTCATCGGAGGTCACCAAAGGTTAAACTGCAAAAACCTTGTAAATGGCTTGTAAACACTTATCTTGAGGTAGGTAGCAATGGCTGACACTTTTCATGTTTGGTAAATAGATTTTTTATGTTGAGAGGGAGAACCCTATTGTTTTGGTGGAGGTCAAAGGTCATGTGAGGTCACTAGAGGTCAAAAGCAGAATACTTTGTAAATACGGTATCTCATGGTAAGAAGCTTGGATAGATATCATATGTAGTATGTGGATGCGTTATGGTGAGAAGATGAACCCTATTGTTTCTGGTGGAGGTCAAAGGTCATCTGGGGTCACCTGGGGTTTAAGCGTGAGAACCTTCTTAACACTGATTTCTCAATGTAGAAAGCCTGGATAGATTTCATTTGTGGTACATGGATGCCTTATGGTTGGAGGAAGAGCCTTTTTGTTTTTGGGAGGGCAAAGGTCACCTGGGGTCTTTAGAGGTTGATCAGCAAAATTTGCCAAGAATTCCCAAGAAAATCCTAACATTTTCTATGGCAAGGAATCACTAAGCCTTTGGGCTTTCTGGTTGGAGCTGTATCCTCACAGCCATAGGAGTGTTAACATTAAATAGAGTCATGACTCCCAGTGATGGCACCAGGGGGCTTGGGGGGAAAATTCCCCAGTCAGAAACTTTTTCCCCCATCCCCCCCCCCCTCAGCTCCTGAAGTGTCAAGAGATTGCTAATTATTAGCTTTTAAGTAGTGTCTCTTTCCAAGTTTTGATGTCAACTTAGAAGGTAGCCTTATACTTTAAAATCATTTGGAATCTTTGCACTGGATGATGCATTATGAACCAAAATAAAGCCTATCCTAAGGCTTAATATTTTACCCAGAGATATGCTAAAACCTCAGAGCCCCCACCCCTCCTTCAACCGCCACCAGGGCTTTGCTGCTGGACCCCACCAGGGGCCTAACCCACCTGCTATAGCTCACACTTTGTGCTCGATTGCATTCTACAAGTGAAATTTTTTTTGCCCCCCTTACATTTCTTTTGGACTCCATTTGCTCCCCCCCCCACTTTTAAAATTGTGGTGCCACCACTGATGACTTCTATCATAGCATCATACATGACACAAGAACATATATTCCAGGAGCTGTGAACTGTAATTCATCAGTCTACTTATGAGTACAAAACTACCAGTAGGCTTATACTATAGGCTTCTCAATGGCTGAGGTACTGAACCTCCAATTTCAGATAATAGTGATGGCCAGCTGAAGAGAAAACTTGTGACCAATGAAGAATACCAAAAGAGCCAATTGTGTCATAATAATTCACTAACACATGTGACTTAACACATAATGTAAACTCCAAAATATAATGTTGGTGCATATTTTGACAGAACTGAGAATTCCCAGGAGTCATGATTCCAAGGAAAGTGGAAATGTTGCTCGACTCATGGCTTGGGTTCGCCATCTTAAAGTAGTCTGGTAACCTGCCTAAGTCTACAAAGCTCTTCATAACAGAAAGGGTGATTGAAATAATTAAAGTGTACCCAAAGTTTAAAATTTCAAAAATATATGTTAAAAAGCTTGCAAAATGCATTCAGATGGTCCAACTCCCGTCTTTGTAGGACATTCCTTAGCTGAGATATAAAAATGTGAAAGCTTATTCACTCAACCTTATAGTATAAAATGGTAGATTGTGCAATAATTTGTGATGTCACTCTTGTACTTTTCAAATTACCATCTTTGTATTTCTTTGTTTTTTCAAAAGCCACTGCACTTTCAAGCAAAACGTCATCAATGTCTTACTGTTGTAGGGTGACTTGGCAGTATAAGCCCTCTCAATACAAAGTGCATTGTATTGGGAACAATTAATTTTCCAAGGTCATGTAAAGATTTTAATTTCAAAAGGAAACAAAAGCAGGTAATGTTATTTGTAAAAGGACATCACAACTTATTGTGCAATTGACTATTTCAAATTAAGTGAATAAATTTCAACATTTTATATCTCAGCAATGGAGGAAGCTGTGAAAATGGGAACTGAATTTGTTTTCCAACTCCTAAAGTACATATTCTTGGAATTCTAGACCAGACGCACTATCTTTCCCAGTTGTACTTGTCTATAAAGTTTCATGAAAGGGGAAATTTGTTTAATGGAAAAAATAGAAAATGGAAAAATTGCTATGGTATATTTTCCATGAAATACTTGGAGCAACAGTTTGCTACTTAAGTTTAATACAGTCAATAGCTTAACTCAGTTATTGTTTCTTGAGACAAAAGAGTTAAGTGGTGGTTTGGCAAGTTTGTATATATCATTGTTCAGGGTGACAAGAAAATATACTTAAGTAACCTGAAAGTGAAAAAATTATAGTTTGAAATTGTTAAGCCACCAAAGGGAATCAGTGCATGTTTTAAAAATAGGCAGTAATATGGTAAGTGACCTTGTGTTTCAAAAGCATTTAGTATTTTTGTAAGGTGTGTGACTGTGGGATTCCTACACCTAAATCAATGACCACTCAAGAACCATTGTCTGCAGAAAATTGCTGCACCATTGAATTGCCTGAATCAGTTTGTTATACAGCCAAAACACCTACAGTGTAAAAAATCTCACACAACTCCAAAACCTGCGTGAAAATATTCAAAAACAGGAGATATCCCTTTGATTTTGGTATCTAATGCCAATAAATTATGTAAGCATTATTCAGTTGTTGTATTCTGCCAGTGAGCTTTGTAAATACAATATATCAGAATTTTTAGAGAAGAGATGATAAAGTTAAAACAACAGACAAGAAGTTTCCCCTATATTTGTCGATACAATATCTGTCAATACAAGAATACTTGCATTGAATTTAAATATATCTGATGTGTTTCTCTCTGACTCTCTCTTTTTCATAGTGGATCAAATTTATCATCTTGCCTGTCCTGCATCACCTCCACACTACATGTACAACCCCATTAAAACCATAAAAACAAGCTCCATCGGGACCCTAAACATGTTGGGCTTAGCCCGGAGAGTCAAGGCCCGTCTTTTGCTTGCATCCACATCTGAAGTTTATGGAGGTAAGAATTATCATGTCAATCACTTTCAAGATATGCTCTGCAAATGCAGTTTTCTGATCTGGGGCTGCATGCAAATGCCCAGTGCATATAAGTGTGGAAAAACACATTGTATTATCATTGCAGTGATATTCTGTTGCAACAGCAGCTTGGGTAGAATACTCTCTAGGGGCTTGAAACAATTTAGGAATGGAACAGTTTGCAGCAGATATGTGTAAAGCATTTTCAGGTCTTTTGTTGACATATAGGACTTTAAAAGAAGAAAGCATTATTATTGGCTCATGAAATTTAAAGCAATATATATAAGATGTGAAAATAGGACAGCTGAAGAAAACAGATTGCAAAGGAATTTCTGAAGTTAGCAGCATCATCCTGATAACTCTTGAACTGTAATCAATATTCTCTTTGGCAGAATTTGTGACTCTAGAACAGAATTTTAAAGCCATGGCAAGAAATGCACCAATTTATGACTGTAATTTTTGTTCCATATTGTTCCAATTTTTGTGAAGTAAGAGGGCTGGAAAAAAGACTTCATGAGGGCGTGGCCCTTTCCATACTAGCTTTTAGGATACATTTATGGATCTCAAAGGGCACCAAGGCCTAACAGAAGATATTGTGTTATCTGGTATATGTTTGGTTGTATTTTGGCACCCACAGTTCACAAAGGGCATGAAGGCCAAGGTGGCCGTGAAAAGTGTGTCATTTTGTAGGGTACCAAGGCCACTGCTGAAAATAGGAAGACTTGTTTATCTCCAGCCTTGGGAACATAAGTCTTATTATTTGCCTAATGGCCCTTGTCTATTGTCAGCATGACTTCTGGGTACCTTGATGATTAATGGTTAATCATGCCACTGATTCCAAAATAGTCTAAAGCTATAAATTGCATTTTTAACTTGAATTTCATTGCAGGTCAATATACTCACTCGGTATCACTTGTTGGAAGTTGGCATTGACTTATAGAGACAATGTAGTAATGAACACTGTACTAGACTCCAAAATAGTTTAAGGACCTTAAAGTTGGTTGTTTATGTAGGATTCCATTGCAGGTTAATTTTTATTGACTCTGAATAATTGTATAAACTTCTTTTTTTTGCTTTTCTTATGTACTTTAGACATTACCTTAAATACCTACTTCTTAGACCTGGTATCAGCCCATACTGCTACTAGACTATGGGGTAGTGATAGGACACTGTGAAGGGTTTTTGCCCTTGAAATTTGTTGTGGCAAGTTATTTGGGAAAAACAGGCTACAATTAAAGGTCTCGTGACATGAAAATAACATAATTGGATATTTGATGTAAAAGCATTAAATATCTAGAAAATAGCCACAATTCCCATTAAAATCCATCAAATATTGACCATTTAACAGGGTTATTTCTATTTCATACTTGTATCATGAATAAACAAGAGCTAAATATGCAAATATGTGACATCGAAAGATGGACATACCATATATGGCTCATGTTAGCCTTTGTTTTTTCAACCTTAATTTCAAGGACACTGGTAGCATTGTTATCCCCTAAGGGGTTTATTATAAAAGTTACAATTGTTTCCTTGAGAAATATTGATATCACTGACCAAACTCTAAACTATCTGATCAGTATTTGAGAGATAATTTGTAAAGGGTTAACAAAAGAAATCTTAACAGTGTGCAACACTTCAAATCGTTACTTTTGCATAGGCATTGAGTTTCTTCACAAACTATTGAACTTTGAAGACGTATATTTAGAGAACGGTAAAAGATATTGAAATAATTCCAACGGATCTTTCATTGGAGGACTTTATTCTTTAACTGACAAGTGAAACAGCTCTTTTTGATGGCATGTCACACGACCTTTACGATCAAAGTTAATTGCTGTCGTGAAATATTGTCTACCCTCTTAATTGTGAAAAACAAGGAGTAATTTAGGGCACCTACCTGCTTAAAAGTCAGCTTAGGAAGTGACGGAGTACCCTTGAGATAAACCTCTTGCTAATCTAAGATTGGCAGTCTTTATAAAAATAAAACAGTGTAATTATGAACAAGATAGTCTGAGTGGTTTGTAATGGTGTGTATATAGGAGATTCTTTAGTAGATGTTTAAATGACTGTAGAATTCAGGTCTATTACATTACTGTTTTGAGGATGTAAGGGAACAGTTTTTCTGTATATAGTTTGAATTGATCCGTTAATATTAGACCAAAACTGCAGCACAACCAAAAATGGGGAAGCAGCAAGTAATTTGTAGACTTCATCTTTTTGTCTGATGGCCAACTTTTAAGATGGAGTTTGATCAGGTCTGCATAATTTAACCAGGAAAAGTGAAATACTTGAGAAGGAAAATTGTGTGTTGCATTTTTTTTTACTTTCAGCAGCCAGCACATCAGATGATTGTAAAAACCCCTTTATTCCCACCTTACTCTACCCCATCAAGCCATGAGATGCAACCCCACCCCTTTGAGTGAAGCAGTGCATTAGTGTTTATCTTGGTGTAGTCCTTCTGGTAGAACAAGGATTGCCGTATCCGTACAAGATGAACAACCCCATTCTTGTGAAGGAAGCAATAAATTAGGAGAAAACTTGCACTTTGTGATGCAGAAAGAACCAAGGGATTGGGTTCTTCCCTCCCCCTCCCCCCATTTGTTGGGATGGAACTATGCTTTTTTTCCTCATTTCAAGGAGAAACCCTTCCTTGTTTGGTACCTCTTAAATTTGCTCAAATAGTGCACCAAATTGCATCTAAGGATCCTCAAATATTCTGAAAATTTTCCCAAAGGGGAGGGAGATCCCCTCTCCTTAGACCCCTCCCCAGGACAGCCACTCAAAACAACATTAACCCCCACCCCCCAGCTCTCCAGCCAAGAACAGCTTCCTACAGCTATTTGAAGTACATGCCGATAACATGATCAGATACAGACCAGGAATAATTCCTGTGTGATTTTCAAAAACTTTAAGAATGGCTGTGTGGTTACCATAGTAAATTCTTCCAGCAATTGTCATCAGTCAAACTCCACCTATCTTTGCCTTGTCCAATATCAAGTACCATCTTCATTTCAGGAGATGGCAATTGAAAAAGTTGTTGGTATGGTCCTTCCGGTGAAATTAATTGCCAAAGCACTATCGGCACCATATTAATGTTGTATGAGCCTCATTTTATGGCTATTCCAACATGTTGATCTCCCCACCCACTGTGGAGGCAGCATGGTGTATAACACTGAGGAGAAATGGGTAACCCGACTGAATGCTGCAGTTTGGTTTGTGGCTGTCAATCTGGCATTGCATGGTGGGCTTAGTTTTATGCCCCCTTCATATGGCATTCAATCCATAGATTTAATTGTACTTTGTATTCTGTACAGACCCAGAGGAGCATCCACAGAATGAAGAGTATTGGGGTCACGTGAATCCAATTGGACCGAGGGCCTGCTATGATGAGGGTAAAAGGGTGGCAGAAACCATGTGCTATGCATATGCAAAACAGGTATGTTGGAGTTGATCATATTTGGGCCTGGATCATTTGATTTTCATTTATGTGTTTATTTCACGTCATGTTATGGACGTATAATGACAAGGAGCAACATAATGTGTTAGAATTTATTAGCAATAATTTCTTAAAGGCGTCAATCTTGAATTAGCTAACAAGTACACCATCTTGATTTGCATTTACTATTATTGACAGTTGAAAGTGTCAAAACATACATTATGTGGTTGCAGCATGAGGAAATCATTGTTTGCACCTTTCCCAAATTAGCAACTGGGATTTGTTGGGTTGCCAACTGCAATGTGAACCTTTTCATGTTATCACCTTTAATGTTATCAACTGTAATCAAAACTTGTAGTTGAAAGTGGAAGCAGTCCAAACCTTATGGCATGAGAAGCTAGAGCTGTCATAGAGAAGCAGACAAAATAATATATATAATTGGCAATCAGAAAGTTTCTGTACCTCAAGAGGTGAAAGGGAAAATGCAGTCACCCCAATTTGGATTAGTGTAGTAGAGTCTACCTATTTCATGAATGGCTCTGGAGAATCATGTGACTTTTCTCACTAGATTGTGTAATTTATAAAGAGGAACTCCTTGGATTACGTTGAATACAAAATATTTAAGTCCTGAAATATCATGAATTATATGTGGAAGAGAAATAAGAGGAAATTTGTGACATTTAGCTATTGTTTCAAAACAAGTTCGGGGCGACTGCTTATGCCCTTTAACTTTGTTATGATTCCTTAGAGTTTGTCCCTGAAATTTGTTGTTTTGTCTTTTCCTACATCTTAAAAGGAAAATGTAGAAGTGAGAGTTGCAAGGATATTTAATACTTTTGGTCCAAGGATGCATATGAACGATGGACGTGTCGTCAGTAATTTTATCATACAGTCCTTGAAGGGAGAACCAATAACAGTGTACGGGTCAGGCAAACAAAGCAGGTCCTTTCAATATGTTTCGTAAGTTTTATGCTTTACAAATTTTTGCTGTTTAACAAACAAAAATAAATATGCATCAGGAATTTCATTTCAAAATTCAACATCAACTTTGTGATATGCAGCCTTTCACTATAGCATGTGGCACAAAGCCTCATACTGAACTTCACTGAAAAACTGATTGCAATGTGTAGGTGATATGTAGTCTTGTCTTTTATGAAATTCCAGTCACTTGACAGAATTCAAAAAACTCATTTAAAATTTGAAGATGATTTGTGTTGTGTGCTGTGCATATTTTTTATCAGCAAGTCCAGTACAACACTATTTCTGGCTGCAAGCCTGGCCCTAGCACTCATTTCAGGATATTGCTGTGTAGGCTGCCATATTGTTTTTGTAAACCCACCTCTGGAAATCTATGCATTTAACACAAAATGATTCTTAACATTCCCAAAGCACATAGCAGCAGGCTGCCACTCGCTATGGATCCTTTTAAGAGCCCAAAGTTCTGTAAAACTATATGTAAATGAAGGCT
This sequence comes from Holothuria glaberrima, assembly GCA_009936505.3. Classification (NCBI taxonomy): domain Eukaryota; kingdom Metazoa; phylum Echinodermata; class Holothuroidea; order Aspidochirotida; family Holothuriidae; genus Holothuria; species Holothuria glaberrima. The sequence continues at coordinate 14,379 of WURT03042080.1, forward strand.
TAAGTATGGTTTTGTTGAACCATGCTTTGGAAAATGGTCAGTGAGGCTAGTTTTGCTGGCATTGGGTAGTTTCTACCCTGGATACACTACTTTCACAGGCTTGTGAAATGTTCCATTGGAACATTAGGTGTTACTATGGCAGAAGTACCCAAGGACTGATTCTAAAGGCTACAAGATAAATGGTGGGTGTCGAAAAATACAAGGTGGTTGTGACAGGAAACTTTACTCCAAACCCTAGTCCCTAGGAATGTTAATCCAGACCTGTGTATAACTTTTTTCCAGGGGCTCTTAAGCTGCTTTGGCCCACTGGACACTTTTTGTTTTTACTATG
>WURT03042091.1:2183-14709 GCA_009936505.3 Holothuria glaberrima
AAAATAGTCTCTGCACAAGGAGAAGCTTTATACAGTTATGGGAGGATCTACAAGTTGCATAGCTGGGAGAATTGGAACTGTCTGGAATGACGAGAATTGCCCTTTAATGTAATATTCAGAGGTAGCTTTTATCTCCAATATATTATAAAGTGACACAGAGACAAATTAAAAGACTTTGAAGTAACTTTGCAATGTAATAAAAAAAAAAACCTGTTGAAAGCTTGAAATGGGTTGACTTTTTGTCTAATGTATTTTAAGTTTGATTGGTCAGTGGTATCGGTAAGATGAGGTTTAACTAAGTACAGGATTACAGACTATTTCGGATTACCTGAATACTCGTATTAGACACAAAATTAAGAATTGTGTCTCTCAGTTTTCTTTCGGTTGAGTTCATTATTACGTCCATTAAGTCGACGGACGGATCAGTTTCTATCAACGCCTTGTGACTTCTGAGGATGGATTTCTTGAAAGGCTTAAGAACCATCAGGTCTTTTCCCATGCCAGGCCACTGGGAGCCCATTCCAGCAAATATAAACCTATGGCAAAGTTTACAAGTAAATTATTTCGGTGCAGTCAATTAGATACTTCAGAATGCATTTTTTTACAATGTGTGCAGAGGACGCTGTTAAAGAGCAACTCCCTGATTAGAGGTCTTTGAAAAAAAGTCAATAAATTTTACAAAACATATACAAAAAAAAAGGAGACCCTTAATCTTGTTCAGTTAGAATATCTTAAAACATTTCAGCCGGGAGTATGATCGCGCAGTAATCTTCTTTGCTATTTAGTTCCTGAACTAGCACAAAGTTTGGTTTCTGTTTTAATCACCAAGTGAGGTATAAAATATAACGATTTATAATGCACACGAATTCACCCTGCGAGCTTCTCAAGGAGCAAAGAAAAGGAAACTATGAAACACTAAAACAATTAGACTTGATCACTTCTTGTTTGCTTTTTTGTTGTTTTTCCAGTTTTACATGATATAGATTTGCAACTCTGTCGTTGCAGTTATACCTCAATTGAAATGATTTGTATTAATTTTGGTTGTACATTTATTAGAGCTAATGGGAAGGTAAGGATCAAACCTCCTGAGATAAATTTTTTTTTCTCTAAGAAAAAGTAATTGTATTCCAGTTTTGCCATTACCTATGTTTAAGAAAAAGTATGTTTAAGTCTATAAATAACCACTCAAATAGAAATCTGAAAGTCATGCCTAAAAGACATTCAATGAAATAGATTGTAACCGTTTGACTCTAAAAAACGTTTTAGAGTCTACATCTCCTCAGATTTGAGTCATTTTCCCGTGACATTGTATATGCATTAACCACAATGATGATACCGGGTAGTAGATATCACGTGCAATGGTAATACTAGGGGACCATGAAAGTCCATAGACTCCAATGTAATACGGTGTCACTCTCAGAAATGCCTTGACCAACTGAGTAGCACTTCATTTATAACGATTGGAAACTAAGACAAATGACAAAAAATTTGACTGTAACAACCTACCAAACCGGTCGTCTTCCTCCTTCTACTTTCCTCGCCTCGAGATGTCTTTCATTGCTTCCATTACTGACGGTGTAACCCCTGTAAGGCATCCCTTCAAGGGGGCTATCGGCCACTAAAGTTGTCAAATGGTGAAAAGAGCTACCTAGCATGTGAGAAGCATTATATTCAAGGTTGTGCTCCACTGCCTCTCTTGTCCTACCTGGGCAAAGCAAAAGCCTTGGTATCTCGCCAAAATCTTTTGAGTATTTTGACCCTGGGTATGGTTTCAAAATTAGATGTGCATTGGTACCACCGAAACCAAATGAGCTTATACCAACGAAACCACCCCTAAGTTTAGTTGGTTCGGTCACTACCTTCAACGTGCCGTCAAGTAAACCAGGAATATTTGGGTTGGGAGATGTGTAGTGTAAATTTGGAGGCATAACGCCATGATTTAATGCCAACAAAATTTTGATCACACTGGCTAAGCCTGCAGCAGATTCACTGTGTCCCATATTACTTTTAACAGATCCTATAAGAAGTGGGTTTTCCTTTGGGCGATGTTGGCATAGGACTTTGTGAATGCTGTTGGCTTCTACCGGGTCTCCTGCAACTGTACCAGTGCCGTGAGCCTCAATGTACTCTACGTCAATAGGAGACACATCAGCTTCTGCATACACTTTTTTCATTAATCTCACATGGGCTTCACCGGATGGGTAAGTTATTCCTGCATGTATTGTAATAAGAAAGGTTGTGTTTAGTACAGAAGAAATGCAGAATGGTGCCTATTCTATTTTCTTTCCTTCTTGTCTAAGCGTGACCATCACATAATTAAAACTATTAGCCTACCCAGGGTTAAATTCCATTTGGACCATTTGCCCAAAACACTTTCTACTCGAATGGTCTTGAATGGTTTCAAATGGTTTTTAAATGGTTATGAATGGTACCAACTGGTCTTAAAAAATGCAAATGGTAATCTCAACTGATTTCATAACTGGTTTCAAATGGTAATAAATGGTTTTGAATGGAAAATTGACCAAAACACACTCTAAACCATTTGGAACGTAAATGGTTTCAAATGGTTTCTGTCACATGGAATTTAACCCTGGGTATTGTTGATTTTTGCAACACCATAGTCAGATTTTGATCGCTGGGACCCAGCACTAGAACTTTTGGCTACACTACCTCGACGATTTACTGTACGTGCATTCTTTAGACGGAACGAATTACGATTTGTTCAGGAGGCATAAGACACACTTCTAGGAGTGTTTTATCAAAATATGTGGTTACCTGCAGGGACCTGAACAACCATCTCGTTGAATTTACTTTGAATTCGGTAAATTTGGATATTTAAATTTTAAGATTTGTTCGAAAAGATCAATTCCCATGATCATAAATCAAGTACATTGAAATACATGGAAAAAACCATCCAGCACACCATTGTAACACCACTTCTTATACTTCAGATATTTATACCCCTGTAACGTACCTCCAGTTATCTGTTTAATAGACGAGTTGGGTAATGCAAAACTTCCGGTGGAGCCACAAGGTCAAGTGTACCATTGCAACCTTTTTCGTCTACCTGCGCGAGCGCATTATTCACTTGACCGCCCGGCGAACGTGCATTTATACGCCTGCACAACACTGCACTGTCGCTTGTATATACCAATGACATGTGGACGTCGGAAAGAAGTATACATAATTAACAACTGCCGCGAAGGTTAGTAGCCGAGACCCATCCCATGATGTATTGCGTGTATGAATTGCCCAACAAGTCTTTTGATATGGAGCAGTAAGTCAGATCTCACTTCGGTGGGTAGACTTCCAAAGTCCCCTCCAAAAACTGTATTCATTCCAAGGGCGGCGATTTGTTTTCAGTGTTGGGGGACATGACCCATTTTCAAATATACTGTATGAAAAATCAAAGTCAACGAGAGATTTCTCAAATATTGGGTGGACATGTCCCCCTGTCCTCCCGGATCCCCACATGGGGATCATACAATATGAAAATACGCCAATGTTAGCAAGGACAATAAGATACCTAGAAAGAGTACCAACCCTGTCCAATCACCGCTCTATGCCTACTTATTTGTAAACTAGCTTTCTTGAAATAGCAGAAGTAATTTTACCAAGATTTTTGAAGCCATCCTGATTGGTGCCAGAGTGCACAAGGTAGGCGTAGGCCCGCCTACTCAAAGATTCTCTTGTGAGGAAAACTGCAACGATAGCTTCTGATCTGACGTAACCATTACCTGAGGAATAATTAGTAGAACAGTTCATACTTAATAACTGTTAGATTTATGAGGATTTTTTCAGTATAGCTTTCCATAAAACTCCTAAAATGTAGCCAAATATTTGTAAACACTGGAACAGCTTTCAATAAAAACCCCTTAAATGTATCTAAATATTTATAAGCATTGGGTGATTTTAAGGGAAACCCTTATATTCAAGAGTATCTAATTCTAAACTCCAAAGAAAAGATGTAACAGACATTAGAAATTAATCTCATTACCCCAACACCCATCTCCATAGCTTGTTCAGTTGTTAAAATACGAAATATTGAGGTTTATTCACTTAATATTGAACAATCGATTGTGTAACAAAAGCCGTTATATGACCTTAAAAAAATACTTTTTACTATTGTGAAGAGAATGCTTAGCCAATTCATTCTGTAACAGTTAGGCAGAACGTGATCATATATAAGAACAAGGGGTATTGGCTCGAGCCAAAAAAGAACGTGACTCAAGTAGTACAAGAGTGACATTCCAAGTTTTTTCACAATCGAACTTTTTCTATTGGATGAGTTAAAGAGGGATTTACATCACCCCAAGTATGACTTTTAGTTGGGGTAAGTAAAAGTCTCAGTTGGTGACTACTCTTTAATTGACATCAGAGTAATACAAAATTCAAAAGATGCAGAGCAGCTCGTATTACACAGCATGCACAGAGAACGTTTTGATTACACATTAGGGCCTTGTACACTCACCAGGAAATAGCCTTAAGCAATAAACTATGTCTGTCTCTGCACAAGGAGAAGTTATGGGCGGGGCTTGAACTAACTTAGTTGGGAGAATTGGAAATGTCTGGAATGAGACAATTTCCCCTTTAACTTCTACATTTGATGTTCAAGCACAGAAATGTTCAGAAAAGACGGGAATAGTCGAGAAATGAGGTTCAAGTTTTCAACCTATGAAACAGTCTTTGTAAAATATTTGACTATAGGTACACTTTCACCTTAGTCACAGAGGTGTGACCCACGATCAAGGAGTACTGCAAATGCAATCCGTCCAGCACAGTCCTTACTACGATGTATATAGTTAAGTTTATTTCAGCTTAGCTGGGATTAAAATCCGGGACAGAAAGCTTACAGGCTTACCAAGGACCCTGTCAAGTAGCTCGTGGATGAACCCCACATTTGATCACCTATTTTTATGGCTTTTGTTCAGAAGATAATGAGACAAGCGTTTAGGTGACTAATCGCTTTCAGCCTTTCTCACTGGATAATCATTTAGTGTCCACATCTGACGAAAGAGGATTTTATAATCTCAAGCCACTGTCCCCAAGAGTACTAAATAGGAGAAGACCCTTTCTATGCCTCACTGCTCAGTCGCAAAGTGACAAACAAGCTGCACAAAACCTTTCGAATACGTAAATGATAAATGTAATTAGTTAGTTAGATGAGGTTTTACGGCTCAGTTTCTAACCAATTGGGCCTTTTTTTTCAATTATGGCTCACTGGCTTGCTGGCTCACTGGCTTGTTTTCCCTACATGAATGTAAGATGAATGTAAGCAGGGAAGCATCTTTCAAAAAGTAGCGGGGCTCAAAAGTTTAAGTTTATACATTTAGTTCTTCCCTCCTCCAAAGATTCCAGACGATTCGTTTGAAAGGGTCCATTAAGCAACACAAAAAGTTGAGTATCAAATATATCTTGCAAATCTTGCACTAACCACCATTTTATCACTGTACACCCATCACCCACACGGAATGTTGATCAGAATACGCGAAGACAGAATACAAAGAGAAGGAGAAGGCGAAGGAGAAGTCTACCATGCACATCACTTGATGAGGCTGCTTACCCTATACCAGTTGCAATGTCCAGACGCTACACCAGTCTGTAATCAAAGCTCCCACGAAGCCAGCATGTTCCAATAGGGGACACCGGTACTACAAAGGGGAACGGGTCACTGTAATATGTGCATCCCCTGGATACGGGCCAGTTACAAAAGACGGAGCAACTTATATGGTATTTTGACTAACCTGTTACATCAAAGGCTTTGCATCTACTGTCCGGAGATAGAGCTTGCAGTTGTTTAAAATTGTGAGCTGTCTGCGGCCTGATAGTTATGCTCATGGCCCCAACGAGGGCGTAGTCACATTGTCCGCGCTGTAAATCCTGTATTGCATTGTGAATGGCAACCAGACCAGACGCACATGCGGCGTCAAGACTATAACTTGGACCTTTGATATAAACAATACAACATTACACTTGACGAAATGCCGAAATATTGTAAATGCTTTAAAATATAGTAATTCATTAATTGACTCAGGCACCATGACTTTTTTAGTTGGTAATTACGGAAAAAATCTTTTATACCTCTTTTATGGAATGCCCAAAACCATTTTAGAGTTAATGAAGCCCAAATATGGAACATTAAATCGCATCTTAGGTTTAGTATTACTTTTTTTCCAAGTCCCCTTGACTCTTTGGTGAAGAGCCAAGGAGCGAAACCAAACGTTACTCCCGAAGGATTTCTGCGCCGCCGGCTTAATTTTTCCCACTTCGTTTCGTCCATTTCGAATTTTCAGGAATTTTGAAGATTGTTTCAAAGTAATGGTAAGGGCTAAAATATAGGTTACGGTTACGTGTCTTATGTATATTTGACATAATCTTTCATAATAAGACGTCAAATTTACAAAAAAAAATATGTAGAGAAACTGTCATTTGGGAGAAATGACGTAGCTTTGACGTGGCAGAAGCTGATTGGTCAATTGCCATTACTTGTCCATATCGAAGTGGGAAAAAAATTCTCCGGGCCGCCTTCCTTCGAGGGGACAACAAACTTATATGGCCAGCCTCTCGATTTTATAGAAAATGAAATAGCGAAAACATCGCAATAGATCTTGATCCAGGGAAGAAATTATACAGGGATAGAATTATGATGAAATGATATTCTGACGCAACTACAGAACCTTTGACTATAAACATTTTAGAGTTAACTTTAGTTCAAGGAAACCCAAAGTTTAAAATTCACAAAACATTTATTGCAAAGGCTGCACATTTATCTTCTCTACGGTCTACCTCCTATTTTAAGGATTTTTCATAGTAGAATAGCATAAGGGCTTTGAAAGTTCTGCTATTTCGCTAACACTTACATTCACTGTTTTTGCTTTTTACTGTATCAATTAAAACATTCAAAGAACTACAAAAAATTGCGTAGTTTTGTAAAGTATTTTGCAAGAAATGGGACTGCACACAGTCAAGAAACTAAATAAAAAAAGACGCTTACCACATTTTTAAAATACTGCAAAGGGCATTAGGAAAAACACAGAACAGAGAAAGTCTTTATATTACAAGAATAACATCTAAAATACATGCATTATCTTCTATTTACATTAAAGACCACGTTTCCTCATCAATCATTTAACTTCCAACTCAGTTTGGTTCTTGTTCTTTCTCCTTCACGCATTCAGAGCACAAACCTACAGTAGTTTAACTGCCTGAGGTCAAACCTGTGAAGACTGTGTATAATTTTAATGACTGTACCCTCTTTACTTTGAAGGCTAATCTGAGATATCTTTTCTGTTGCTTATGGAGTTCTGAGGTAGATAGGTACCATGTCTGCTCTGCATGTAGGGCTACTCTAAATATCACATTTCTCTTATCCGCACATACGTCACTACCCATTCAGAGTGGCGTACATTTTAAATGCACAACTTTAGTTTGACCACTTAAATAAAGGTTTAAAGTGAGTCACCAATTGTGAAGTTTGGTGGCAAGAAGCTTAAAATGTATTTGGGGTGATGATCTAACTTTTGTAAAGTTTGTAAAGACCTTGGGTACCCTTCAAATTACCCATAGGCCTGTCTGAGGCTGAACCACTCTAGGCTATAGATCCTTCAGATCGGACGATCAACAATTGGCTGTTATTTCGTTGTTTTAAAAACAATTCTTCAATACTTATAGTGGTAGTATAACTTTTCTCTGAACTGATGAAGGGTGCATATTATCCCCAAGTATATCGGTCCCTATTTGTTGGGTACATTTTGTCATCATTTAAAGTCCGCTTTTTCTTGTGAAAAAAGATGGGTACGCCTACTGGGCGCACAGTCTCAAGGGTATCACTTTTCATTAACACCATGATGTTCGTGAATTGTACATACCCTTAAAGTCAAAGTAATACGATAGTCTATTGGACATCATCGCTCTGTTATTTCCCGTCATACCGTAACCATCTTTTGCCTCCATGTCTCCACAAAAAATAAAATCGGCCTCATTATTGCTGCACCCAACGTAAACACCAACGTTTGCTCCTTTTAATTCTTGCGGGTTTATACCTGAAAGTATCAAAAATAGTACTTAGATACAGATGCTTTACACACCTCTCTAATATTTCAAGCAACAAAATTACGGTATTTCATTTCATTTATAAAACGGTACGTAAATATGTACAAGGTAAGCAATTGTTACATTTCTTTAACATATGCCAAGCCGTTTTCACTTAGTAGCTTACATAGTTGTGACTTAACTGAAGTCTAAACATGAGGATTAACATTTTGTTGGTCAAATATAGGCTACGAACTCTCTTTTGGGTTAGTGTTCTCCCACAATAATGTAGCCTTAACATAATGTAAAGTAGATTGGCCATTGAATAGCATTTACCCACGGAGTACAAAGCAGGGTAGTGGCTGAAGCCCCCCCCCCCCACTGGGGCAGAACATACAATTTTTGGACCAAATATTTCCTATTTTCGGGCCAGTTTGTGGCACTTTTGCAATTAATTTTTCTTCAAAAGTCCCCAGCTTCTTCCACCAACCTGGCCGTCCGGTACGCTTTGGTAACCGCAAAGTTTACATTGTTTGCATTAAAACATGTCACTCGGAGGTGGAAATGAACGGGCGGAGTCTATGTCTTCTCCTCATTTGTGACTTGGGCTGAATTTTCCCCCACATTTTCCCCCGGTCACAATTGTCAACTGCAATTACGCCGTTGACGTATACTTCATGACACTCATTTGATATGTCTACTCAACTGGCCGATTGATCTGCTAATTTTTCGAACTATTTACGTATGTGATCAATGCATGACCACAAATTTTGCTTATAGTACTTAAAGGAAGGGTTAAAGCAAAAATTTACTTTTTATGTATAAAAGTGGAACTAAATTTTAGCAATTTGGTGAAACTTTCATTCAAATCGGACATGTATTACTCGCGATATCAGCAAATGACGTTACTACATTTGTGACCCAAATGAGCTTGAGGCAAACAAGTTATATCACTTCCTCACATGGTTAGGGAATGCTTTGTTTCCTTTGTTTTTTTAGGTCTGTTGTGTTGACCTTGAAGTTAATTGGGATAGGACCCCCCCCCCCATTAGGAATGGGAAGTTGGTAATGTTCCCATGTCTCTCATGCAATTACATTCTGATAACATGGGATTGTTGAGGAGAAAATTGGTTGTAAAGTTTAAAGAAAAACAAAACACTGTTCATTAATGTAAGGCTATGACGTCAAATGTGCTTGCTTCAAATTTTCTTTGTGTTGAAAATGTGACAACTTTAACTGCTGATATCTTGAGAACCATGCATTGGATTCAATGAAAATTTCACCAGATTGCCAATTAGAATAAGTACCCCTCTAACATATTAAAGCTTGATTCGAGCCTAGACCCTTCTTTTAAGTAGTAAATCGCCGTTAGCTGTTCACAAAAACCACATATAAGTGTGGTTTACTATCTCCATTTTGTGTAATATTTTCTAGATGATCCATGCATTCACTTAATGAACATAAGATTTGCGTCCATTTGTTCATTTCATGTTTTATCATCATTTTGAACCTTGAAGACAAGTAGGCAGAAGAAGAGTTTCACTATCGTAATTGCAAAATGCTGTGTTCCGAAAGCGTGTCCAAAGGGGTGGGCCTACAGTGACAATTCTTCCTCTCCCACCACCACCACAACCGTCAAAAGCCTTGCCTTTTGTTCCCCCAAGTGAAATGATAGAAAAAGCAGTATTACATTCAACCTTAAAGTTTTGTACGTATTATTAATCTACAAGTGTCTGGCTACGCCACTGGTGTTTTCCCCCAACTTTCCTAGGAACATGAATAGAAGAATTCAGAATTTTCCAAACCTGCGTCAACAATAGCCTCGTATGACACCTCCATAAGAATTCGAAGTTGAGGATCCATCTTGTTTGCTTGCTTAGGGAGTAGTCCGAAAAACCCAGCATCAAATTTGGTGAGATTATTCAGCTTGCCTCCTCCCAAAGGTAGCTTCAGAAATTCTATTTGATAAATGAGAAAGAAAAGTACAACCACAAACTTACATTGTTAAGTAGCCATTCCCTTTAAACAAATTGTAGGCAATAGCACAAACTAATGAGACTCATTCTCCCGCGTGGAAACAGGATTCCAACTAAACAGTACCAAAGACTGCAAATATCCGTCAATCCACCAAAGCAATACTTCTTTCTTTATGGGCATTCACATAAGTGTAACAAGACTATCAAAGTTTCCCTTCTTGAAGTAAAGTGTGAACGAGCTAACCGTGATACACACACATACACGTAGATACATTGCGGTGACCAAATTTGATGTTTTCAAAAAAGCAGGATAGTTTTCTGTGTTAGGTAGTGAAACCCCATCTCAATAATATCTTGCATTTGGAAGATACAATTTTAGAAGAAATGCTTCATTTTCACCTTCCGTGGTGAATCATGGGAAAGCTGTGATGTCATCTGGACAAACTTGATTTAAAGTAGCTTTTGTATTTCTTTGTAATGTTTGTATCACTATATTGAATATTTCATATCTTCGTTTGTTGTACAATAAGTATGGAACAGTTTTACACTATGTCTACATGGAAAAGCATCTAAACATTCCAACGGTATCAAATTTCAAGGACAAACAAGGTATCCAATTACAAAGAATAACAAAAGGAATCTGGGGTAATTTGCCTACTTGGCATCACGTTTTGTACCTTGAAGAAACCTGGTGGTATTTCTTATTAAACGGAACCAATCTTTAACACGGGAATATTGAGTTAGAAATGGAGTTTTGGTACAGGGTTTGGACGACATATATTATGAAAATTTTTTATCTTTCATATAAGACCCCAATTAAATGCCACCAGACAATGCCTTTAAAGTGGACCTTAAGCCATAGAATTACAAGAACATGTATCTCAGAAGTTTAAAAATGAGTTTCATTCATCCAACTCCCACTTTCTAACTTACTCCATTGCTGAGATATAGAATGTTGAAATTTATTGACTTAATTTGAATTAATTGATGGCGCGATATTTTGTGATGGGCTTGTTATACAACTCACATTACCTACTTTTGCTTTCTGTTGAAATTAAGATGTTTGTTTGACCTTAAAACATTTTGTGTGGAGAGGCCATATGTAGCCAAGTCACTCTAACAGTAAGACAGTACTCACATTCTGGCACAAGGTGAAGTGGAATTCAAAAAGAAAAAGAAAATTAAAGATGGTAATTTGAGTTGTGCAAGAATGACATCACAACTTATTGCGCAATCTACCATTTTAAATTAATTGAATAACCTTTAAGTTTATATTTCAGGTCAGAAATGTCCTGTGAAGATGGGAGTTTGACCATTTAGATGTATTTTTGTAGCTTTGTAACGTATATTTTTGAAATTTTAGACTTAAGGTACACTTTAAAGACCAGCAGTCATCCTCCAAATTACATTTTTTATGTGGGGTATCAAAATTATACGTTAATTACTGGTCTTTGATTGACATAAGAATTTGAAAATTCAAAATGATGCAGAGTAACTCACATTCCACACAATGCAGAGAGAGTGTTTGGATTACACATTATAACCGTGTATGCTCACCAGGTGAGTACATGGCCTGAAGCAATAAAATAGGTTTGAGTCTGCACTCTGCACATGAGGAAAATTATACAGTTATGGGAGGAACTACAAGTTGCCTAGTTGGGAGAATTGGAACTGTCTAGGATGACGAGAATTCACCTTTAAGGTCCTCGGTTTGAATACAAGAGCATACCCACACAAAAAGTCATCACGAAGGCTAAGATTCCTCTTTTTATCATTAAAAATGTGAAACATAAGTAGGAATCAAACGTACCGGAGTCCCAACGCCTGTTATCAGATGTCACAAGGTCATCTTTGTTCATAAGATGGTCCCAAAATTCCTTCAAGTTGTCACATTCTGGTAAGCGTCCGGACATTCCACTTGCAACTACTTTGTCCAGCTGTGATGAGTTCGCCTTCATGATGGATTTACTTTTGTATTTCAGCTTCTGTAAAATAACAAAAAATTGCATTGAACAGAGTAACTTCCATTAAATTAAGTCCAGATCCTAATAATCTCATCTCCCCACATGTACTATACTGGGATATATATTGTGGTATTGTGCTTTTCACCCAGCATGAGAAATGTGTAGGTGTGTGTGTATATGTGTAAAATGTGTCGTTAACTGCTGAATCGTAAAGCCCGGTCAAGTTCAGACTTAGTTTAAAGCTACCTAACTATGTGAAATTGTGCATGCGTAATGCTTATCTTCAAAGGTCAAAGGTCAAATTAACTAATTTTTTTCCTTTTTTGGCTATTACATGAGTATCATTTGCATATCGTATGAAAATTCATTAAACCACATGATACGCTAGAGAACAGTACGTAAACTTTTAAAAGAGTGCTTCCAGGTTGTTAGTGGTAGAGCATCCGCCTCTCACGCGGAAGGCCCGGGTTCGATTCCCAGGTCGAGTCATACCAAAGAATTTAAAAACGGAACCTTCTGCCGTTGTGCGTGATGCTCCGCATAAGCAATGGAGTA
>WURT03042113.1:0-14708 GCA_009936505.3 Holothuria glaberrima
CATTAGGAAATTCTCCTTGGAAATTCTCCCATTGGAACACATGTATATATAACAACTCCTGCAAATAAATTTTATGATCCCACAATTTGCGTCGTGTTTCATGATTCAGTTTGTGGCGTTACAATACCCTCAGAGCTTCCAGGGCTACGCCTTTCTTATTCCATTCGGTGCTGCTCTGAAATCCGGCTTTTTGACGTGAGGGACCGCTAGACACCACATATTCATGTGGAAAGCTCACCATTTAAAACTAAGGCCTAAAGACAAAATCATGAATCTCGCGCCTGGCTGTCACCCTTGAGATCTCCCAGATTAAACTCCAGGGCCACCAGCGAAAATAATTAAGGACCACGTGTACGTTTTAGGAACTTTAAGAATGTCGTCTACACTTTGCAGCGCATATTTTAAAGACATACCGTGTGAAGCGCTGTGTGACAACGGAATAATTGCATCAAAGTGATTCCCAAATGCTGCCGGTCTCGAGCCCGGTCTCAGGAGTCAGGAGTACGAACTGTACGAGAAGAGTCAGAGTCCGAGTTCTTGCCTCACGAGTCCGAGTCCGAGTCACGAGTCCGAGTCCTTATAATCGTGACTCGTGACCGGTCTCGAGTGCTACAGCGCTCGTGTTATTGTGTGAGGAGTTCTGGATTCCGACCGATTAATTGCGTAGTTTTTTTTTTTGGGACTTTTGGTTTTTAGGAACTTGACACTATACTAATTAACAGTACCATGAACAGATGAAACGCATTCTCAGAAGCCTACCTTACCCAGTGAAAAATTGGACGCAAAATTACTGCTTTCAGAATCGTCCTGCAAATAAAAATTGTTAAGGACACAACAGGATCGAATTAATAAGCAAAGTCGTAAACCTTTATGGTTTCTTCTTGTTTTGGAAGATACAGTAAAGTTCTTCCTTGAGGTATAAGCAGTAAAAATTGAGGTACCAAATGCCCATTTTTACTCAGAACGGCCAGCGATTACGCAATGAAACATTACTTTTTTGGTAACCTTGAAAAAATGTTCAAATGCAGCAATTTTTCCTAGACCAAAATCGTCCAAAATGTGAAGGACGAAAATGGAAGGTGGACAGACGTCGTCCTAAATCTTTGAAAATCGTCCCATTTTTCACTGGGTAGTTACTGTAATACCTTTTGCAAGAAATTTGCTTCAGATAGTCTTTAATCTCAACCTAGAGGAGGACCCACAACTTCCGTCCTTGTCAATTTGAAAAGAATGTGACTCATATTTTACTCATAGCTATGTGCCGCAGGGAACAGGGTCAGTTCCCCCCCCCCCCACCCGGTTTGTTCAAAGGAAAATTATCTTTCATCGATCTGAGTGTGTAGATTTCCGAGATTCCAAAACAAAGAATGCACTAAGACTTAACTTTTAAGGTACGGAAACTTCCATTTCTAGCAATATGGGACAGACACAACGTAGACGGTGGGTCGGACAACCGTCCCCTCCCTGGAGGGTATTTCTATTATTTTCTATTACCTATTTCGCTTTTAACTCCCACAAATAACGTTTTCTTCCAGCGCATTCATTCTTAGTACTCCTCCTATTTCCACTTTTTCTATACATTAGCTCCGAAAAAGTTCAGAATAATCCAACCTCATCTTCTTTTTCAAGCCCTCTGTATCATTACATGTTGCTCATAAGCAGTGAGCCTACATTCGGGATGAGCAGTGTTTTATTTCAACATTTTCCTGGGAGGACATGCGGCCCTCTTATTTCCTTTAATTCTCACTTAGTACTCACTTGTGAGTACACATACGAACGTTCCACACTGTGCTCACGGGAGAGGTATCTTTACCTAGTCATCTAGTGCGAAGGTAAGGGAAGGATGTGTTGTTTAAGTAAAGGGGTGAAGCTTCTCCCCTTGAGATTTTATGCTATGTTAAGATGCTGAGAAGTAAATGGTGCTTACTTTTTGAGCTGATCATTTGTTACGGTCTTAGCATTACTGGGTTATATTTTTGGTGAGACGTGGTGCAGATACCCCACCATATTTGCCTAACCCACCTGAAGATACCCATGTACCCGAATGTTTCTGTTCATAGCCATGGTAGCATATCGAAAAAACAAAATTGGTAGCATTATTGACCATGCCAGGTGGCACTTACGTCAATTTGAAGCCGGACTACATGAGCAAACAGAAAAATAAGCTGGAAGAAGGAAAAATAATTCGAGTTGAAGTTTATGTTAACTTGTGTATTTTGCAATCATTAATACCCGACTCCTCTCAACTTTACCCTCCTATAGTGATGTAAGTCTGCCTAAGTAGCAGGCTGTACCCATACTCTTTGCTCAGTATTTAGCCAACTAATTGAAATTTTGTTTCATGTACTACGGTGTTGACAATAGTGTTTTGCAGTATACGGTGCGCATAGTACAGTGCATTGCAAACTAGCGTTTATTTGTGGTGACAAAGCTTGTAACAAATTGTTATCCCGAAAATCGAAATTCTAGGTGGGGTGGTTGTACCAGGGAGTTGTTAGGCTGGAGATGCAACATTCTATTGACTCTTTGAAGCAAGGTTTGTTTCCGACGGTCATCTTGCTCTTCTCCTCAAAATTTTTATCTCAATGCCTAGAATAACTAAGATCAGTGGTGCATTGTCAAAACGACAATGAGAAGACACACCCCTCACGTTGCACTCGGTAACTTTTCGTTGCCAGCCGTCATGCAAAGATATAAAATTTTAATCTTTCGTCATTATTCGTCACACTTAACATCACTTCATTTAAAGTCAGCAAAGAATTCCATTTTAACTAATGTTTCAAAAATGTTTCTTAATGATTGGCAAATTTGCTAAAATCTGAGAGAAATGTATAGACTTGAACAATGTTTCCAGCAGATGACGTATTAAAATCGTGGGGGCACAATTGAAGTACATCATTTGAATGTTTGTTGCCAGTCGTTTTACTGAAAATTCCAATTAAAGCTTTGACATGGGGGGAAACACGCCTCGCTTCAAAGCATGTATAAGCAATAACCTTTGTATTGGGATTACCTAGAAAAGAAAAGAGGGGATCACCATTAAAAGGGTTTAGTCTACAGAGACTTAACAATAAGAACAAAGAGACCTGTCAATCAAATAGTAGTGCCTGAAAAGAATTAACCCATTTTCAAGTGCATATTGTCTGACAGTTTTGTGTGCTGTATCTCCATCCTAACAACTCCCTGTTTGTACAATTCATAAACGTATTTTGTTGAAGGTCTGTTGAGGAATTGCTGATATCAAAATATCTACAATACTTGTTAAAACAAAATCAAATGTAATTAGCATGGCGTTACCTATCAATACGGCGTTTTCGACGATTTGTATGTTCTTGCTCTTTTCATAGTTTTACAGTAAAGAAAATAAAACCTGCCCAGTCAATCAACATAAGGCTTTTTCGATTTGTTTTTGTTTGGAATGCGGTCTCCGACGCAAGTCCCGCTTCTCTGTGTAACCACCTTTGTTGTTTCTCCATTCTGGCTCCTAAAGTAGAATTAGTGCAGAAATACTTTTACTTTATCCGATTCAAATGCCTGTAGCTTTTGATAACCTACTTAGCTTGGGATACCTAATATTTCTCCTTTACGACTAACCTAAAAAGGGTGAATATCTACATGATCATAATGGTGACTCTTGCATGCCAGAAGCAGTACTGTAGACAGGTATGGCGCCAAGTTAGTGGCCGGGGCCATGGCCCCTGTCACTAAGAAGGTTTTCCATTTTCGGCGAGGAGCGCATGTATGTAACGCCCAGACGGCAACCAGCACTTAGAGAGGACAGGTTTCTCAATAAAACCCTAAAGATTTCATTAGTTTTCCACCAGGAACCTGGAGATTCTCTGTGCACCTTTCGAGACAACAAAGCGAGTTCTGTTTTTCTTCTACAAACACTTTGCCTCAGTTTGTCGGGATTCAGGTTGCCGTCCCTCCCAGTAGGGAAACTAGACCCCCACCGTTGGACAAGTTCGGGTGCCACACTCTGATTGTAGTTAGTTAGTTAGTTGATTTAGAATGGCGATTTCTTGAAATCTTAGCCGTCTGAAAAGCCGATTTTTTGACATCGGCCCCTACGATTTGGAGAGTGACCTAGTAGATCATATATATCTTGCTTTTCATCGCACTGCAGCTTATGCTCCACTAGCTTACTTGACCTTGAAACAAACAGCTCTTCGTATGAAGCTGTGTAGGTCTATGGACTGGTTCCATTTTACCTTACTGGTATATTTTAAATGACAGTCGATTTATTTGTTTTAACAGTCACGACGGCTCGTTTGGCTGTATGGTTTACTTCTTCTATCAATTTAGTTCTTTACTCAATTTATTTGTTTTGTTCCAATAACACCACAGAAAGGGAAGTAAAAATATTTGCAATGCATGAAAACAATGTCGTTCTTTTTGTTCCAGACTTTAAGGAAGTATGGGGGCACAATTGCAACTGGGTCGAATTGAATGAATTTCACAGTTGCAATCTTTTCAATAGGAATTTAGTTCATGGATAATCATGCCTCGCCCAGTATAGGTGCACCATCAGGCGGAAAATGTTGACTTGACTGCTAATCTCTAACTCTGTGCTGGTAGAATACTTTCATTACGTATCTACACATTCACTGAGACATAGGCTAGGCCTACTGCATGAATGCTGTCAACAAGAGGCATCTCATAAGATCGATTAAGAGATAGAAGCAATTTGTTTGTAAATAAACATTTAGTTGCAAGCTATAAATCAAATTTACAAAGGAAAATATCTCCCGAAACGCTGTCATAGATGATCGACTGGTTCTTTTCTTGGTACTATGTTCTTGTATCGGCCTGCAACCAGAAGTAACAACCCGGAACAATGAAGTGCTTTTGGTTTGGTCTGGTGGTGTTCCTTTCATTTTGCCTGCAGGACATATATGGGGGATCACCGGAATTAAAAATAATAAACATTTATAGTAAGTATAATCAGAAAGTGATATTTTCGGGCAAATATTTCACACGAGGGTATCATTTCTTAATATGAAGATTCACAAGTAGTTGATTGGAACAGGGAGCTGTTAGGAAGGAGACACAACAGCCAAATTTGTCAGACAATAAGTACTCGAAAATTATTTAATCCTATTCAGGTATCAAACTTTGATTGACATGTCTCTTTGTTCCTGTAGCCTAGCCTTGTTGACTTGTCCCTTCCTAATAATGATCTGCCCCTTTCAAACCCAAGTAATCCTGAAACAATTACCTTTGTAAAAACATACTTTGATCTGAGGTTTGTAACCGACGCGTCCAAAGCTTTAATTGAGATTTTTAACCAAACGACTGTCAATAAAAGTTTAAATAATGTACTTCCTTTGTGTCCCTACGAATCTGATGTGTCGTCTGCTTCAAACATTGTTCACGCCTAATTTATTTTTTCCAATTTTGTCATATTTCCTCAATCACTCAGAGACAAACTCGAAATGAAAGTTATGTGGAAAGCCTCCAGTAAAGATAACAGAAATGACATTTATTGCGACCAATAACGACAAAAGTCGAAAAAATTCCATATGCTTTTTGACGACTGGCAACGAAAAGTTAACTGCTCAATGTAAGAAGTAGAAGTATTCATTGTCATTTTAACAATAGGTCACTAAATCCTAGTTAATCCTGGTTATTGTAATAGACATTTACAGGAGAAAAGCAAGATTACCGTCGGAAACGAACATTGCTTCAAAGAGTCTGAAGAATGTTGGGTCTCCTTCCTAACAGCTCCCTGATTGGAAATACGAGTTCAGCTGCAGTGATTCCATGCATAGTAGGTTCACGACATACTTTTCCCGACTTTGTGAGTAGTGATTGAGATAACACAACTATGTCCTATTTTCATGACCATTTTTTTTATTTTGGATGACAAAGAGAAAATGGGTATAGGTGACCGCGTATTTTAGGCTTGGGCAAATGAGGCTGGAGATTGGGAATGCAGGCCAAACCCTAGTCATGGTCACCTTGCAATGAAGAAAAATGTTTATTTTGGTCTTTTAATTTCTCCTTGTGGAAAAGGCCAACAAAAATCTCGCCCCTCGTGGCAGGGTTATCGTGACCTTTTTACCGTGCTGAAAATGACTATCAATGTACTGACACCACGGAATTCTTATAATATGGACGGAGCATAGTGCACGTTGTATGCGTAGAACGACGCACGAACAACTTAGGGCTAAGAATTATGGCTGCCCCCTTCCTTAAGTGGTTCAGTATCGAGAAAACTAAAAAAAAAAAAAAAGAAGTGCAAGGCTAGGTCAAATTCAGAGAACAGAAGCAAATGTTGTGGTATTGCAAGGCTAGGTCAAATTCAGAGAACAGAAGCAAATGTTGTGGTATTGCTCTTCCATCCATGTTTTATTTTATCTGAAATGTTGCAGATTTATCATTTATGGGCTGTCTGTGAATCACATTGTGTCTATACGGTTAATTCATATAACTTTGGTTGCATAGCTCATGTCATTCCAATGTTTTATTATCTGATTATAGTACAACCTTACAAATAAAAGAGAATGAAGTTACAAAATCACCTCTTAAACATGTCTCAAGCTTTAATATATGATCAGTTCGCATAATATTTTTATGAACTTACCACGAGTCGTTTGGTGTCAAAGAAGTCTGTAGGACCATCGACTGGAGCTCATTTACTAACATGAAAAGCATCCGCGTGTCTTTTAAACCAGTAAAGCTTAGCGAGTGTCGAATACGTGAGCCTCTTTTCATGAACATACCCAAGCACCTGCAAATAATTGTAAAGGCGATTTTCAGTCGAAGCGTAGCGTGCGGACCTCACAAACGGCTTAAGTCCAATTCATACTTACTCGGCGAGCTCAATGCGGAACGGAAATTTTGTCCGCAACGGTTGCGACGAGTGGGGTCACCAAAGTTCAACTGTGCGCTTTGGATCCGCTTTGATTGCGGAAGCTCGTTACAACCCGTTTTCAGTTTACGAGCGTACAATCCGTCTCCAATCCGTTTGACATAAACTTTTTCCGCTTTGCGCTTCCCATGCGGAACGGGTTGACTGGTGTTTCTACATTGCATTAAACAGCAGACTACAGTAGCTGCCAATACACTGGTTCAAGAGGCAATTGCATCCGCCAAGATGAAGTCATTTCCTCACTGGTAGATGAACATTGATCGAAGAAATGAGAGAGTACTCGAATTTGTATACAATTGTAGTTTAAGTGAACACAGAGACCCAAAATGGAGCAAATAGCCGTTGCTTACCATAGGCCACTCGTATACCGTGACTGCATGACCATGGCTTAGGCTAGACTGTTCACGGCTTGGTGAACTTTTTAGCCCCCCCCCCCTTTTCTTGGGATGTGTCTACAAGGGAAGGGATATTTTGTACCATTTGAGGGTCCTTAGACGCAATTTCACGCTAAGGGCGGCGGAAATATTCTTAATCCCACACATGTGTGATTGGGGTCTTCCCCAACCCCTTACCCCAATTTGTTCGTCTCTGATTGACCGGGCGTGAAGGAAGTGCAAACATCTTGCCCTGCCCATTAACAATCATGAGGGAGGTGGCATAATGGGGCGCAAACCTTCCCAATTTTTCCAATCACTGGAGTTAAAAACAAAGAGAAATGAATATAAATGCCATGCAAAATGGTGGAAAATATTACGCCATTTGGCCACTTAAAAAAACCATAAAATGAGCAACGCAAATCCCCCTTTTTCCGATCCCTCTCCAGGATGGTGATCCCCTGAGTAAATGTGTCCCCTCTCCAGCATTTGATGCAGGTCCGTAGCCAGACAAGGCACTGAACGGGGCGTAAAAACTACCAGGGGGAGAAACTTTTTGGGGAAAAGAAACAATGCAAAACGTATTGACACTTTTGAATTTTCTGGGTTTGCTATAACCCCCCCCCCCCTTTGGCCGTGGACGTGCTATTATAAATGACCAACGTAGAGATGCTGCTACAACTGGTCAAATTCGGTTGGGCTCATTTGAAAGTATCTGAAGTGAATTGAGTCATTTTGGCGCCTGGGCGTACCAGCGGCCACGGTAGACTTAGATTCGCCTCCGTGTACGTCCGGAAAATATTACTTGCTGGCATTACGTACCCCCAGTAGTGGCGTACCCAGGATTTCTCTCGGGGGGAGGCATGCTTTGCTTCATTTTACACTGCACAGCAATTATATATGTACAAGTAACGCTGAATTAGCCCTGAACAGTATGTTGTGTGATCGCCTGCCTGGGGGAAGGGTTTAAGACAAGGGAGACACCCCCTCTTCATCGAAAAGTTTTGAAATATTAGGTGTTCTTACTTGCAATGTTGTTCCACATGTGCTAAATTTTTAAGAAAAATTTGTGTAAAAAAATTAAGTAACTTTTAGGAACTAAAAAAATGGCATCATTGAGGGGGGCATGGCCCAATGTTCCCCTGCTCCCAAACGTAGGATAGAAACATCCTCATGCATCAAATCTATCTTGGGTCTATGTGTGCAGAACGGTAAGCGAATGGTCCGCAAGTATGAATTGAATCGCGGGTGTGCGGGTGTGAAGTGTCGTTTCACACTCGGCGACTAGTACACGCACAGCGGGTAAGTATGAACAATAGACAAACTCTGCGCCGACTACACTCGGCTAGGGTCCGGCGAGTGAGGTCGGCGAAGTATGAACCTAGCTTTAGACAATTCGTACTTATTCGGCGACCTCAATGCGGAATGGAAATTTTGTTTGCAGTTTGTGCGGCGAGTAAAGTCAACAAAGTTCAACTGTGCGCTTCGGATCGGCTTTGGATGCTGAAGGGCGTCACCACCCGTTTTCAATTTACGCGAGTACAATCCGTCCTCGATCCGTTAAGCTATTTTAATACTTCTCCCCGGGTGAAGTCGGCCCAGAGTTTGTCAATCGTTCATCGTTCTAGTCGCCGAGTGTAAAACGGACACTTTCACACCCGCACAGGCACCCGCGTTTCGATTCATACTTTGCGGTCAAGTCGCGTAAACCCGTTCTGCACAAATAGATCCAAGATGGATCCTACGAGGATGTTTCTAAGTTTGGAAGATTGGCAGAGGAAAGAGAAAAACGACAAAGCGGTGGTACGTAATGCCACTAAATATTTCCCGGACGCACAAGGCTAACTTCACTCTACCGCAGCTGATACGCCCAAGCAATTCAGATAGTTTTAAGTGAGCCTAACCGGATTTGAACAGATTTAGCAGCATCTCTCGGTTGGTCATTCATCAAACCAAGTCAGTAGCCAGAAGGGGGGGGGATTATAGGACCACCCAGAAACATTCAAAATTACCATTCCCTTAATCTATTTGAGTATGTCTCTCCCCAAGAAAATTACTCTATCTTGTAGCTTTTGCTCCCTCTTAAGTGCCTTTTCTGGCTGCGGACCAGCATCAAATGATAGGGAGGAGGAAACATTTAATCAAGGGGATCACCATCCTGGGGGGATTGGAAGGAGCATGTTCTGAATTGTTCATTTTACGGTCTTTAGTTAAGTGGTCAAATGGTTTAATATTTTCTAAAATTTTGCCCGCATGTGTATTCATTTTTCCTTGTGTGTAACTTCAGTGATTGGAAAAATTGAAAGGTTTGCGCCCCCTTATGCCACCTCCCTCATGATGCGGTTAAAAGCTCGTCGGATGATCGTATTTCAGGTTTCGTGAATAGATCTCTGAAATAATTCCACCAATTTTACCCTTCCTTCACGTCCGGTCAATCATAGACGAATGAAGCTGGGTAGGGGACTGGAGGAAGCCCCCATCACACACATGGGGGCTAACGAGTATTTTTGCCACCCTTAGCATGAAATTGCATCTAAGGAACCCCAAACAGTAAAAAGATCCATTCCCCTGTAGACACATCCCAAGGACGGCGGTCTGAAACAAGTTCAGCTCCCGCTCAGCCGTGAACAGTTTATGCGGTCATACAGTCACGGTGTATAAGTGGCTTATGAGAAGCCACGACTGTTCGCTCAGTTTTGAGTCTCTATGACTGTAATGGCTTGCTGTAGGCCACTTGTACACCGTGACCGCAAAACCAGGGCATAGGCTGTTCTCGGCTGGGAGAGAGCTGAACGTGTTGGACCCTGTCCTCAGGATTTGTCTCAAAGGGAAGTGATTTTTTTTACCATTTGAGGGTCTTTAGACGTAATTTCATACTTAGGGTAGTAGAAATACCTTATAAGTCCCCTCGTGTGTGATTGGGGACTTCCCTCACCCCCTGCCTTGCTTCCTTCGCCTGTTATTGACCTGAAGTGAAGGAAGGGCAAAAATTGGTGGAAATACTTGAGAGAAATCTATTCACGAGAACTGAACTACGGTCTTGCGACGCCCTCTAACCGTCATGAGGGAGGTGGCATAAGGAGCCCAAACCTTTCCATTTTTTTTTTCAATTACTGAAGTTAAACACATGGAGAAGTAAGACTCAATACAAATGCAGGGGGAAATGGTGGAAAATATTACACCATTTGGCCACTTAATTAAATAACCGTAAAATGAGCAATACAAAACATGGTCCTTCGAATCCCCTCCAGGATGGTAATCACCCTGCATAAATCTGTTCCCCTCTCCAGCATTTGATGCAGGTCCATAGCCAGACAAGGCACTGGAGGAAGGCACAAAAAGCTACCAGACGGAGAATTTTTTGGGGAGAGGGACATACAAAGGGAATGGTAATTTTGAATGTTTTGGAGTCCTATAATCCCCCCTTTGGCTACGGAAGTGCTTTGATTAATGACCAACGAAAAGATGCATGTAAAACTAGTCAAATCTGGTTGGGCTCATTTGATACCTATCTGAAGTAAATTGAGTCATTATGTCGCCTGGGCGTGTCAGCCACGGTACAGTGAAATTCGCCCAGTGAACGAAAAAAATTAGTGGCATTACGTACCACCACCTCGTCGTT
Organism: Holothuria glaberrima; assembly: GCA_009936505.3. Classification (NCBI taxonomy): domain Eukaryota; kingdom Metazoa; phylum Echinodermata; class Holothuroidea; order Aspidochirotida; family Holothuriidae; genus Holothuria; species Holothuria glaberrima. The sequence goes on from WURT03042113.1 coordinate 10,871, forward strand.
TTCTCTTCCCCCTGCGAATGATAGTTCATAGGTAGGATAGAAACAACCTCATGCATCGGATCCCTCTCGTGTCTATATGTGCGAAAGGGTTCAGCGACTTGTCCGCAAAGTATGAATTTAATCGCGGGTATACGGGTGTGTCCTTCTTACCATGGAAGTACCTCGGAGGTAGTACTTCCATGGATTTACACTATAGGCGACTAACACATGCAAGGCAGTACTTACATGTTTTTACACTAGGCGAGTAGTACACGCAAAGCGGGGTAAGTATGAACGATTGACAAACTCTGCGCCGACTACACTCGGCGGGTGTACGGCGAGTGAGGTCGGCGAAGTATGAACCTAGCTTCACATAGTCCACGCGGTAAATATTTCAGGAACAAGCCGGAGAATTGGATACAAACCTTCCTTGAAACCTTGAAAGTTCACAGTACTTTATTAGTCCACTTGGTTAACAAACTTGAACAGAATACAGGAGAATTTATAGATGAGGAATGAATTTTCCGGGGAAAATCTTAAATACGGGTCTGGATGAGCTGATGTCTAAACTCATCCTGTCTCTGAAAAGCCAAAACTCAAGAGAACACGCTATAAAACGCTTTGCACATTGGTCTGAATACTAACGCTTTATGCATAAATTATACTACTAACACTCTGTGAATGACTGAATGTACATGCTGTCCTGGAGTGCCGGCCTTTCCATGGATCTTTTCAATAAGGATCTGACAACTAGCTCTCTGGTACATGGCTCAGTTGGCAAAGAGCCAAACCTCAAACAGTGCTAAGTGTCAGACGATTCTGCATGCGAGTCCTAAGCGCGTCCTTCAGCTCAGAGTGCAAATAGGACACAACCCAATTAAATTCGTAAGCGCAATTATAGCAGATCACACTCAGAAAATATTTAAGTCTAAAATTGTTCAGAAGGACTATAATGATACGTCTCGCCCAATTACAGAGATCGTTAGATTAAAACATGGAACTATCATACACATTTTTGTAACTAACTTGTTCAGAACAAGCAGGCGTTCAAGCCTCGGTGGTGATGTAGAGAAAGTGTGAATGTAGAGAACATAATATGGTAGGGCAGCAAAGAATTCTTGAATACGGACATTAATCTCCCTGCCCTTCTTGAGCTAGATCTGGGCTCTATTTAGTAAAACTTAGGATTCGTATCACAAAACTTTACGAAGATAAGTCTTCGTTAGCGCAAACATTCTTCTTAACTTAACGAACACCCTCTGATTTAAAAAAAAAACAACTTACGAAGAATTTCTGCCCTGAAGTATTTCGTAACTTTACGCATGATCGGTAGCATGTTTCTTATAAGTGACATAAAAAAAAATCGCGAAGGTTCGCAAGTCCTATTTGGCGGGAACAAAGTTTTATATCTAGTCAAAGAAATGGAGTTTTACATAGAGGTTTGGACTGCTGGGAAGAGAAAATAAACGAGCCCGAAGGAAAGAAAGGATATTTTGGGACAAGACCTATCCATTAGATTTATGAAACGACCTGCAGGTGAAGTCAACTAAGTATCGTTTCTGTAGACGTGCATGCATTAACATCTTGATATGCTGCAAGTTAACCTTTTACACCAGAAAAGACCAGACCAAGCTCTGCCACCATCATTACCTTCTTTGAATCTTTGGTCATGAATCGGTAGTAGACGACCCCGGTGCCGAACAACATGGTGTAAGAATACCAATAGCATGTCGAGATTTCCGGAAAGTGACATGAAAATTAAAGCTTTGTACTGAAGTTAGAATTACTTCACCAGGGTTTCCACCATTCCAGAGGAAGTTCACAAAAAAGAACGATAATTCATGGAAATACAAAATTTTTCCCGTGATTCTAGGCGAAATTTACGGGACACATATTAGCTTGACAAATGTGGGCTGTCCTTGGCCCTATCTACCAGACTTGTAGCGAGTACGTCCTCGTACTCATGGTTTTTGAACAATTGCATGTAGGCCTTCTCGTACTCATGAAAAAAGAGATCTACTCGAACTCACAAGACAGTCACTGCCCTTGTTCTCGTACTCATGATATTGTACTGGCACTTCAAATCCGCTATCTACGTCAATTGTGAAGGTAGATTACTTTGAATTCTCAGGGTTATGAGGTCTTCCACGACTATCATATTTATGCAAGAATCTTTACTTGGTTCTTTCAGGAAAATTTGTCAATTTTGGGGAAATTATGCATTAATGTAAAAAATAAGGAAAATGGACTTGCTTGTTGTGAAATACAGAATTTTCAGCCCTGGGCAAGCAAACGTTTTTAAGGTTAAGGAGTTTATTTTTGTAATAAATAGCTTATCTTCCCCATGGCAATGTCGACCTACCTTCCCCTGCCAAGATGTTTGGTTTTGTGCCAGTGCTGTAGTTGAGTCCCCACCTTCCGAGTCTGAGTCCGAGACCGATAGAGTCACTGGCATTCCACTTCCAAGACCGAGTCCGAGTCCCTGGTATGAAAGATGGTACACTAAGAGCAGGAATTTACAAATCATCAGTTTTAGACTGCCATTAAAACAATAATGCTTTGTGTTATGATATACGCCCTGGGCCTGAATGGCAGTTCGCGATTGTTTTTTATTACTGGTTTTATTGGTCATGTGGTGTTACTGTAGACTATGTATGTCGAACATGGTACTGTTTTTGTTTCCTTTCTTATTTCCTATTGGAGGAAAGGAAGAAATTGACGAAAAGGTCTGCTGTTGCGAAGATTGGTGTAAGGGGGAAAGCTGTGGCTGGAGGTAAGGGGGTTGTCATTTGACACGATCGATCTTTTGATATTTCCTATTAAAAATTGTTGCAAACTGTTAAGACTGTTACGTTTATTGCTCTGCTCATTAAATTTGAATAGGAGTGTATCGTCTTTTTTTGAAAATGTTCAGGCTCAACGGGCCCTGCCCCCATATGTATCTTCGGTACTCTTTACTTGAGAGCGTATTTCTTTCAAATGTACCTCATTTCTGCAACCGTGACCGCTTCTAAGGGTGACTAGTACCGAACGCTTTTAAAAGGGACCATTTGGGATACAATTTTGCCAACAAAACAATTGTACCAACAACATGACAACGCATCATTTTTGAAAGCCAAAGAGGTAGCGCTATATGTGTGGCTACATCTTGGTTAGATTAATCTCTATATATTGGCCTGTATGGACTGCGGCAGTTGGAATTCTCTTGCTTCAGACCCACCTCAAAACCTCCCAAACAGATCCTACACACCGTCACTAATCCCTCTGCTACATTCCTGCGTACAAACTGAATACCATAAGCCAATCACCCCACCCACATACTCACATGCTCACTGCACTCAAATCGACGAATAGTATAGTTTGACGTATGCAATCCAGTGTAGGTGAGGAGGAGCTGGGCGGGCTTGTTGAAATGAACTTACGAAATCTCAGGATGCCATATGCCCTTTAAAAGAAACATATCAGGACCATAGCCTGGGCAAAATCCCTAGGGGGTAGTTCATGACACCAGCTAATCCGAGCACCAAGTGGCGTGTCTACAGTTAATTGACACACGGGAGGACCCTTCCTTTTTCTCCTGTGCATGAGTGACATCCTTGGATACGGTGGTCAGGGGAGGGTATATGTTAGGGTGCAGGTGCAAAATTGTGCTGTCGTTTGCAAAACCTTGAACTGACAATATCTTTGCAACACGCTTTTATGTTGAGATACTCTTTTGACGTTAGGCGTTTGGCGTTAAGCCAAGAAATGCTCTCCCGGAGAAGGGAGGAAAAATTTATAGAGTAAATACAGTGACGTTGCGACTTTTACATGAATGAGTGAACCAATGCTGTATTGAATAGTCGCAATATATATATAT
>WURT03042124.1:0-14706 GCA_009936505.3 Holothuria glaberrima
GAAAGAAAGAAAGAAAGAAAGAAAGAAAGAAAGAAAGAAAGAAAGAAAGAAAGAAAGAAAGAAAGAAAGAAAAAAGACTTAGCGTGACTGACTGTATTTAGAGTAGACGGGACAGAGTGACATCCCAAATTTTTGTAAAATTTACCAATTCAAACTGCGTGGAAAAACTTCCAACATTTAATATCCATGGAAGACTACCTCCCTTATGCCTCCCTCTGAGATGGGATTTCCATGGTTGAACCATTTGTCATCTTTGTTGCAAATTTTGTAACATGTGTATTGAAAAGTTGAGACTTTGAGGTCTGATTGAAAGTACCTCTTCGATTTTTTGCCAGAAACTTTGAAAGCTTCCCGACACCTTTAAAGATTTTCATCCAAGTATATTTTTTTCACACAGATATAAACGAATGCAATGAAGGTACACACAACTGCCAATCATCAACCGATTGTGTTAATATTGCTGGGTCATTCATGTGTTCTTGTACAGAGAACGAAAGATTTGACAACGGAATATGTGTTCGTAAGTTACATTACTATCAACACTTTCAAGCCAGGCCCTTAGCCAGGCAAGGTACAAAAAGGGAGCGAAATATCTTGTAGAATATTCCTTTGGGTGGGGTATATATACATATACTAAAATGAATTAAGTAATTTTGAATATTCTATGGAGGCGAAAATTTTTCTAAGGGTTTGCTGCCCTGCCCTCCCGGGGGCGACCCCAATGGCTACGGGCTTCCTTCAATTCAATCCTCAACACAGATCTGGTTCTTATCACATGAATTGTTATTTGGTATTTAATTCATTAAGCATATAGCTTATGCAGGCAAGTCATTCTTACGACTGAGCGTGAGTCTTCATGGGTAAGTTATACTTATGATTGAGCGTGAGTTTTTGTGTGGGTCTATAGGCCTGTTTGTTCGTTTGTTTTTGTTTTCTTTAGCAATATATCCGTGAACAGACTCGTAATTTATCTTTCATGTTCATGTAAAACCTTCACTTCATCTTAAACTTATTTGACAATATCTTTTGCTCTGTTAAGGAACTCAATTAATCTTGTGTTCTGTTTAAAAAAGTGCATAGTTTCTAAAATCAACAACTTTTTAACGAAAAAAGAGCCCATACAAATGACTGTATTAAATAACCCTAAAACCTGAAACGTACAAAGCACTCTCAAAACGGGGTCTCTTTTCTCATCTTCGCAAGGGGTATTATGTCTTTCACTGGATGTGGGCCTGCGTGTACTGACTTATCTTCCTCTCCTTTTAACAGCTTTACGTAGCTTCCGGATCAAAATAGTTGCAACGGAGTTGAACAACACAATACCTGATCCTTCTACTTCAATAACACTTTTCACCGATCACTTTTGTAAAGTCGTAAGTTTTCGATGTTTAACACCTTTTGTGAGTACTATTGTTCTCTTAAAAGTAATTAACGTCAAATATGCCTTGATGGCGTTCATTGGTATGTCGATCATTCTAAGAAATAATACACGGAGGTAACACTGTCTTATCCATAACGCAAATGTTTTACGAAAAATGAATAGCTTTACAGACTTCTGTCTAATCTAAAAAGTCTAAGATGAGAGAGCGGGCTAGAAATTGTAGATCATGCCCTCATTTCATTGATGAACGAGTCACGAGTAGGTATAGGCCTGCTTGGTAAACAAACCAGTGTGTCAATCGCTGTGCTAGATATTGTACCTAATTGTTACGCTTTTGAAATGATTCTGCATGATAAGTCAATCACAGAAGCTGGTATTAAGTCAAAATTCTCATGTTTTACTTTTAATCATGGCAATGCTATTCTTCCATGTGTTGACGTATATCAATTTATAATCAAGTGAGCATCACCACAAAATCCCTGCTTCGCTTCCCGATGGCCTAGCCACGGAGGTGGAAATCGGGAGTCAGACTCCCATCATTTCAAAGAAAGAAAACGAATGGAAAAGGAAAGGAAAGGGGGCAAAAGAAATTCACACATTGGATGACTTTTGCAATATTTAACAAAGGGCTAAAACGACTTTAAAATTTTTCTGGGTCAGATCTCTCATCCATCGTAGATCGTTTTCTTAATTACTATTCTTCCCTGCAGCACAGTATGGGTGGTATTCATGACTGATCAAAACCACCATAGTACCCGTCCCACTCCCCTCCTTACCAGACCTGCAGAATGGCAGCGACCATACTTTAGTTACAGTTGAGCTGTTATTAAAAATTGTAAATGACAAATTTGGTATGTGTTACAAGCACATTCATTCCAGTTTGAAGATATGGTTTAACTCTTCATTCTGGTGCGAATAATTTTTGTAAATACTCAAGAAATATGGGGGATTCCCCAATTCAAGCCTCCCAAAGACGAATATGAGTCACCGCTGGCCCTGAACCATTGTTGAATTATTTCGATCTGTACTACCTCGACAAAACCTGACAGCATGTTTGCGAACGAGCCTCATCTAAAATCTCTAACCCCTTAACTGACACCTCGGCCAGTCGGCGATACCTCGGAGTTTATAGAAGTTCTTGTTTCTGCCGACTGTAGCCGTCGACCTCAGCTCTGCCTTTGTTTACAAACATGTATCTAATAATATAGATTTTTATGTTATTGACTTTAAAAGAACCTAGTCAAGACTGGTCTGTATGGCTCTCTTTTTCTTTCTCCCAAATATAGATCCTTGATAACCTTGAGAGAGAATTTCCAGGCATACCAGAAGACTGCAGTGCAATAAGGTTTGATGGTAGAGTCACCGGTTATCTTCGGGTTAGGATGGCATTTCCTACCCCGACAGCATTTAACATTGAGAGTAGGTTGAAAGCAAATGTTGTTCTCGACTTAACAGGAGATTTCAGAATTCAGTCGGATGACAGACAGACCACAATTACCATCGCAGAAGCGGCAAGTGGCATAGATGTTGTTGGTAAGAACGTTGCTTTGTAACACTGAAATAAGTCTTCTAATCAGGCCCGTAATCATAAAGGCTGTAAAAGTACAGAATGTTCCCTATCCCCCTCCCCCTCCGACAGAAAATTGGTGCATATTGTCCCCTAGACAACCTCTTTTCTTAAACTTTCCCAATTTGAGTCGTCCTCAGTCTTCATCCATTTTGAGTCAGAACATCAACACTTTAAATCCAATTTTGTAAAATGAATTTCAACAAATCCTAAATATTCCCAGATTTCCGAGAATCCAGATTTCATTCTCAATTTTCGTTGCAGTGAGTTAGATATATCACCCTTGTACTCAAAGAACATCTTCAAATTTGAAAATATTGTATCCATATTAGATACAATTTACACGAATGCTTCTGCATTCTAATAATTTTCATGTCCCAAAGGGTCCAACCATGGTGTCATTTGAATATACAACAGAGGCCAATGTCCAAAAACAGTATAAATTTGAACACACCCTCCTTACATTTTTCACGAATTACGAGTAATCTTTGGATTTTGGTCCACTGCCTCAGATTCATAATCCTTTTAATATTGTTAACTTCGAAGTTCCTTAAAAAAAATCCTAAAAGTCCCCAGAAGCCTTCAAAAGACAACTTCAACAGCATATGCAGTATTTACCGACTCTTGATCCATAGCTAACCAGTCAAGTTTGGAAGGCTAAAGTTTATGTTAGGTGCACAAGTATTGTTGGAGAGGCTTTCGTATGAATCCACTACATGAATCCGCCACATCAGCCAAACATTTGAAGATAAGCCTTTTGTGCAATCACTTTTTGAGAGGATGGATTACTGGTTCGAACGACTTCATAAGAGTTTCACTGTGAAATATATTGTGGCAAGTAAGAGTGGCAGGAATAATCTATACAAGTTCAAGTCCTCACATAAAATTGTTTTCCTTGTTTTGTCAATATCTCACATTGGACTTCGGTAAAGGTGAGCATTCTGCGTTATGATTTATTTTGTCACCGTGGAGACGTGGTAAATAAATTAGACTTACTAAAGTCCTTTCATCTACCTTTGATACCCCGGGCCTACGACGACTAAAACTAACGTTCAACACCATCCAGATTGACGAAAAAGGTGGACAGGTGTAGGGATGTAGTTTCTTAGACAAATAAAAATAAGGAGTAATGATAGTGTGCCTCCACTAAATGTCTCCAAGTTTAGTACTGATCAGATCATCTGAAGGTTTATTCGGTGGCAAATTGAAGTTTACCAATATTACCTATTTCCCCATTTTTTTTTTCAAATATATGTTACCAATGAGGGACCCTTGGGATGAATGCGTGCGAGTCCTTCTTATTACTCGAAATAGTTATCGTACAACCATGCAATCAGGAAATTACCGAATAAGCTTGAGGGTTCAAAAGTTTTTCGGGCCGGGGGTCACCTTTATTTGAGATTTTGCTTTAATTAAAATGTATTGTAGCAGCCATAGCTTCGTTCAACAGATTTGACCTAATTACAATTTTGGACAACTCGAATCCTCCGCGGAGCATTTTGGACACATCACGGTTCGCAAATAGCTTGCGGGGGGCCCTCGATTGAGATCATAGGAGCTAGACAACAATTAACGTGCACCGTCAAATTTCGAAGAGAAGGGAGGTGTATATATCAGGGAATCTAACAGTAAATTTTCTAAATATAACACTGCAAGATGGAATTTCCTGAAATTGTGCACCAAAATAGTTACACACATTTTGCAGTATACCCTAGAATATAACATCGATTTTATCAAAACTCAGATTCTATCGGAGAAACCGCCCTTTGGAATAGCGGTCCTGGTGCTAAAATCGAAAAAAAAACCCTTTCTAAAATAAAGAACGACAATCCTATCGCTACCGTTGGCAACCAAACGTAAAAATATTTTGGCGTTATATAGACTTCATGTAAGGGTCATCGTCTACGTTGGACCGAAGTCCGTTATTTTTTTCTGTTTGCAAATCTGTCTAAACTTTAATCGACATTGGCAAGGACTTTCACAGGACGTTGTTTGGACTAAAATCCATCTGTTCAATGTCTATCTGACGTCATTCTGACCGTAGCAAAATTTTAAGACGTACATCGTATTACAGTCAAAAATTTGTTGTTCCTTCGAGAGTCGTCAGTCCTACTTCGAATCCACCTGCAAATGTTAATCTATCTAGATTAGGACCTTTGAATCAACGCCCAACGTTGGTCTTTAAGTGATATGTTTACGGTACTGCTCCAACCCCTTAACATTTGACAAGCAAGAAGTGGGCCAATGGGTATTCTCATCTTTCTTACAGAGTTTGGAACTAATCCGTGTGATCCATCTCCATGCCAAAACAACGCACGTTGTATCTCTGACTCAGAAGTGTTTGAAAGATCTTGCTTGTAAGTATCACAAAATAAGCTACGGACCATCAGGTTAATAATCCAAAAGGCAAAAATCTGATGAAATTGTTAGTAAGTGAGCTATATACCATTCACTGCCTCATTTACAACCTTTAAGATGTTAGTTTCTTAGTTTTGTCCGTAAAGTTACACGGTTAATTCACATTTCTTCTCTCATATCAAATTTAGGTGTCTACCGGCTTTTTCTGGAGACTTCTGTCAAATTGGTGAGTTTGAAAAAGAATTTATGAATCTGCAGGATAGAATTGGACAGTTGTCACAACCCTAGGGTCAAAGTAGTTAGACACTTTAGGCTACATATAATGGTAGTATGGACGTTTTTGTTGGACTGTTTTGTAGTAATAATAATAACAACAGAGATTTTTACACGCACGTATCCACCCAGAAGGTTGCTTAAGATGGAAAAGGAAAAAAAGTAATTTAAACAAAGACAAAAAGATTAGTGAAGCTAAGTGAATGGTTTTCGCATAGTATGAGTTTTCAAAAGCCTTATAAACAAAGATAGCGAAGAACAGTATTTGATTTTAAGTGGTAGTTCATTCCAGAGTTGAGAAGCAGCTTCTTCAAATGATCTGCCATCCCATATACCTTCATAGCAGGTGTCGAATATGTACTACTCTTTTGACGAACATACTCTAACACTTGCGAACAATAACAGAGATCATCCAATTTTGCTATATTCATGAGCCCAGTTTGATGTTACCATTGACCGTTGATTGGTTTCGATATATGAAGATACATATTGCACGACGAAGCTCCCTCTGAAACGTTGTTCTGCGACCTACTCCCTTTTACACAGTAAGTCAATGGGACTTCATTGTGTGAGCTTTAAGCGGCAGAAATCATATACTAAACCCTCAAGTTGACGTTGGTCGTCTGAACAGCATGGTAATCAGACTTGCTTTAGTCTATTTTTGTTGAATATTTATGTATGGTGTTTGCTGTGATCGTACATGCGAATAGTTAATAGCGTACAGTTGCAACTCAGTTTCATAAAGAATTCTTGCGAAAGTTCACGGACGTTGGTATTAATTACGAGTGCAGCCAATATAGGAGCAGGAGTAATACACGTCCGTCAAGTGGGCAATCATCCCATGAATGTTTAGGAGGGTCCTCCAGGATTTAATGCTTTTCGCTGGAGAGAAGACGTCGTAATGGGGTGTAGATTTGAATGTCAGATATATAAGCGACAAATCATCATGTGATTTGTACTTAATACCATCTTGTAAATAGTCCGCGGTAACAATTTGGAAGCTAGTGAAGTTCTTCAAGAACAGGGTTGATGTGGCAAGATTTTTACTAGATAGAGTAACAATTCGTACTAGCAGTATTTCGAACTCGTTGAAGCAGAGCGAGTTGAACTTGTGGTACAACATCTGGCCATAGAGAAGTGCATTTCCATTATCGATGCGAAGTGATAAATACGTGGATGAGTTGCTCAGTGCCGCCCCACGATTCAAATTTTGCGAATAATATCGATATTATGAATATGTAAAATAGATGACCTCACAACATTTGGAATGTGTGGCTACTACATGGAATCAAACATTATGCCTAAGTTCTTAACTTGTTTGGAGGGAGGAATCTGAGACTCACCGATCTTAATCAAGGGAGCACTGATAGTCCATTCTCTGGGGAGATCCATGGGTATAATTTCTGTTTTGTCGTCATTTAACTTAAGGGAATTCTTACGTATCCACATGCTAATTTTTTTCTAACACAAGTTTAGGGTACATAAAGAGCAGTTTGCAACAGGTCTGAGGGGGCTTAAATGAGATGGGCTATATAGCTGAGTATTATCGTCATAAAAATGATACGGTAGACTGTATTTCCAAATTAAATTGCAAACTGGTAAATAGCAATCTACTGCGGATGATCAAGAACTAAGCCTTCCGGTACGGAATAATCTAATATAACAGGATTAGAGGTTGCCTCTCGGATATAAACTTGTTGTAGTAATGTGACAAGTATGATGAGAGAGATCAGGGCCACAACGTGTCCGCTCGTTCTACTATCACTTGAAATAGGGAAGTTGATCTGTGTTGCTTGTGTGGGCTACATGTGCTCACAATAGATGTCATAAAGCTATCGATTGATACCGTAGTAAGTCCACTTACCCTAATCCATTCACCTTTATCGTCGTTCATTGCATTGTTTGCACGTAAAGTCTGTGTGATGCAACTAGTCTTTGTTAACCAGCCGTTTCATTCAACGTGGACTGTTTAAGTGTAAACGGTAGGTTCTGTTGATCAGCCGTTTTATTCGCATGGTACATATTAATGAAGCCGATGTCTTAACGAAATAGTCTTCCAACACGTATAATTGGTCACATCAGCACACAATATTTTCACTACAGAATAAAGTAATATTGAGTAAAGTTTTCTTGTTTTTGGATTGAAATAAGTTTTGCATTGTCAAGATGTTAGGGTTTATAAAAAAATAAGGAGCAAAATAAACCTTCCTTGATTGAGAAAATAATCGGCAAACAGATAATGGAACTCATCTCCTATTTTCTCCATCACATAGTGTCCAAAATCGCTCGTGAAAAACAATGCTATCACACCTCCTAGTGACGATAGAAATTTTGCTCTTGTCACTACGTAACTAACAAAAAATAATCCTGTTACTGAACAGGAAATTAATTAAATATTTTTTTCAAAGTAAGGTTTGTTTTAAAGATACGGTACAGTTTACATTGGGCATTACTATTAACTTTGACACACCATTTCTGCATATAAATGTCACTAAGTCTATGATCAGTAGTTCTCTTCAGCCTTGTCTGACTGAAGAGAGCAGTATTACCTAGATCATTCCCCAAATTAAAGCTCGTATCGTTCCAAAAATGATAAAGACAATTTAGTTTTTAAAATGCAAGGAAATGAATAGATACTTATCGTGTAGAACCCTTGAATTTCTTTTAAAAGGGATACGGCAATATGTTACTGCCCCCATTAACAATTCTATCCCCAGAAGTTATCATTCTACTTTAAATTGTTTTAATTAATTTATATCTGCCAATTTCACCGTAAATCATACAATTTGGAGCACTTTTTCAAGTTTAAGTATCTACTTAAAAAATAATTTTTGGAGGAGACTTCAGTATTTTTTTTTGTGTGTTTCATTATATGTGATTGTTCCAATAATTCTTCTGAAAAATGGATGCATCAGTGCCAGAAGACCTGCATGAGGGTCAAAAATGTCTTGAATTATTTCACTGGAGGATAGGGACGTTGATCCCCTTTGTTAGAAATTTTAAAATAAAGATGTCACGAGTTTGCCCTAAGAAACATTACACATACTTTCCCTGCCCGTAAGTAACATTCTCTCTGAATTGGGGGGGGGGGAGCTGCATCTTCCAGCTGTCCGCGGCTTACTCCTATGAATGGCTTCTTTAACTTAGGTTTACTCTTGGGTACAGTTGGAGTAGAATTTCTGATTTATGTATACCTTCAACATTTGGGTTGGTCCTACACTGAGAAAAGTTAAACTATGTCAACCTTGCCTACGTCGCAGGCTATACGACATACTCCTTATTCAGTCGGTGGTTTGGTAGGCTGAGAAGCTGAGCAAACAGAGTCTGCTCCTCGGGGTAATGCCACACTGGATGCTAAGGAGTGAAATTGATATTGCCTGAAAAATTTGCACCTATGGTAATACTCGAAATCCTAGAAAACGTTGCAAAGGATTTCTGATATATTTTAGAGGTATTGATGTTTTGTTATTAATTCAGGTGGAGTCGGTGGCGCTACACAACCACCACCTAATGCTGCAACTACCGCTGCAACAACCGAAAGCACAGATGTCACTATAATCATTATTATAGTGGTTATAGTTGCAGTACTCTTCGTTGTGCTACTTTGTTGCTCTCTCGCCTGTTGTTTCTTCTTATCCAATGCAAAAAATACATCTCGTGCTCCTAGACCTGCCCCAGGTTTTGGTGGACCGTCTCTTGCCGGCCCCGGAGTCGCACCGATCGGAGCACCACCTAGCGTGTCAGCATTTGGAAGAGGCGGATACTATGAGGTGAGCGATAAAGAGAGATTTCCACTGCGTGTAAAAAGTCCCTGTCCTAGAATTAGGAGGTATTGAGCAAAAGGTTTGCTACCAACATTTTTGATAGGAAAAACTTTGAAGACATCTTGTCATTGTCTTGTGAAACCGTTCAAACGCACATGACATTCAAAGATCAACAAATCAAATGATGAAGAAAGGCTAAACTAGCTGACAAGTAAAATGAGTTCAAAATACCATTTACTTAAAACTTTTTTAGAAAATGATAATTTGCTGTTTCCACTACTACATCCTCAAACGAGGTAAGATCGTAAAGCTGTAATCAGTTACATAGTCAATAATTATACCCATCTTTTTAACCAGCAATATGTACTATTTAAATGTTAGGTTATAGTGACATAATTTTCTGTTCTTTCTCCAGGCTAATTCCGTGATCTAATATTTCGTCACTTTCAGCATCTTCTCCAAGTTAACGTTTATCTCCTTTCAACGTTGAATTTTTACTCCTTTTAGGGAGAGGCCAGGCTAAGTTTTGAACAATTAAATGGAGGAAAACCAATCAGTCTGTGGTCAATGATTTTTTTTTGCCTTGAATGATTAATATAATAAGTTCTTATTAATCAAAAGTTAAAGATACAAAGTGTTATTTGAATGGCAATGAAGTAAATGGTGATAACAAACAGTGAGTCTGGCTACAAACTTTAGTAATCAGAATTCATGATCACATTTTTGCAAGATCCCGAGACAATGTGTGTAGAGATAAGGTTGGAGAAATATGTAAAATACGACGTATTGTTTCTAACATTGTCTCCTTAACTAGGTAGATATAGTTCTTAAACAATGCACTTCACGGAAAATGTCAGGTTACGTGAAAATTAGTTTTAATTTTGTTCGGTTTTCACAAGTTGTGTTTAAACAACGAACTTTGAATATACGGTTGCTTAGGTTTCCTACACATGTTAATGCCATACCTGCTTATTTTATGTAAACGCAATAAAAGTTACAAAATAAGTCTCAATTCCCATTAAAATCTACCAAATATTGACCATTTTGTAAGCAAATTTATGTTTTGCACCTACATCATGAATAAACATGAGCTACATGTGAAAATTTGTGAAACCCGTGAGTTGTGTGTTGTGTAATCTTACTTCAATTCCAGAACAGTTGTAATGTTGTTATGCCCCAAGGGGTTTATTTAGAAAAAAAATTATTTACTACTTTACAATGCCCACATTAAAAAATGAAACCATAAACGTCTTGCTAAGGAATTAAAAGATACGGTAATTTATAAGGTGGCAAAAGAAATGCAGACACTCCGCAACGCTACACGTAATAATTACTGCATAGCTGTTGAGAAATCTCAGAAATGGTCAAGCTTTCTTTAGGTACATTTTAAAAACGGTAAAAGGTTTTTGAATAACCGTTTTGGTTACATGTCTACAGATCTTTTACACAAAGGCAGTGCTTGACAGGAGACACAACTGCAACTATCTCTTTGAACTTAGAAAATTACCGTGAATAATCAAGTCTTGAAGCGTTGCAGACATTAACTATAAAAATAGGGCTGCTACACTTTGAAATGCACTTCCGAATATTTAGCGTGTGTGTTTTCATTACCAATGGTTTAAATTAGTTACCTAATTCGTGTCCTGTTTTAACTCATTTAAAATATATGTCTTATTTTGTATCGCATGCTTAACACAGATCCAACATCGACAAGTTGTAAAAGAATGAAAAAATGTTTTGGGGGGATAAAGAGCCATTTTAGGAAATTTGCTGGACATCAAGCCATTGTTGTTTTTACTTTGGGCACTTGTGGGCATAACTGAAGATGCTGAGGGACATGAAGTGGCAATTTTTAGTAAAAGACAAAATGATTTAATCCCCTCAAGATAATCCTCATATAATTCTTGTCTCTTTATGCTGACATGCACCAATTAGGATGAGCATAAACTAAAATCTTGAGTTAGATCTCCTGTCTAAGAAGCACCAAAAATGTAAGCAAACTATTTGAGACTTCTGTTCTTTACATATAATTTATTTCTTTAGCTCAGTTTTATTTTTAAAGTTCAAATTGTATCAGTTTTCAAATAAAAGCATTCTTTAAATCATCGATTCTTATCTCTCTTTAATGGACAAATTATGTTTTAATTTCACTCATCCGAATCAAACCACACAATTTTCATTGCGGACAATCCGAAAAGTTTCGGAACTTCCAGTCACTCAAAACACTAGCCTTGGCCCAATATGAATGCAGCCGCAGTGGCGGAGCTAGAAACAGAATGGGCGCTTTGAAGAAGGAAGATACCATATTTCTCAATACGGTAAAAGCCTAAAAGGGGCTCCGACAGGCGATTTGAGTCTGTGGGGGGGGGGAGGTGAGCCACCCTCTGACTATATGGACGCTCCGTCACTTTGTATTCGCTCTTCAGCAGTGGGTCTGGGTAACGTGATCCAGAACAACCTCTCTGCCTTTTTCGAGGATCATGCAGGGAGTGGCACTACCTCCCTGGATCATCTGTAGCATCTGTTTTTCAGCCAGTCTAGAACGGGGCCATGATAACAGGCTCATGGTAGAGAAGTTTGAAAGTAAAAAGGTTGGTGACGTTAAGTCTTAGTGTCCTTTTGGGATGTCGTTCCTTCGATCGGTGGAGCAAAACTCCTTCGGAAGTAACGGCTTCGACAGTTTGGCCGCAATGAGAATTTCAAAATTTTCCAATACGGTAAGACGGAATTGTCCTCCCAAATCCAGTGTTCTCCACTGGCCGTTTTGTCCGGGCACGCCAGTCGGACAAAATCAGAAGGTCGTGCGTAAGCTCCCGGTCTTAAAGAAGCCGCCTGCTCAAAAAACCTTGCCCGCCCGAACAAATATATTGCTTTCACTTCTTTTGGAAACGTTTGCGAAGTGAATTGAACACTTTCCGTCTGCCCAGAAGTTAAGTATTTGATTGAACGAATACAGTAGTGAATTACGATTGATGAAAAAACTTCCTAGAACATAGGAATTCTTGGAGATATATTCAACTAAAATTTAGCACCAAATGAAGCACCATGTTGCATCCAGCCCACCTTACGTGAGCAAAAATTTTCCAAAGGGGAGGGACACACCCTTAGACCCCACCCCAGGTCGGCAATCAGTGTCATCTGCCAGATTAGAGACAAGCGCTCGGACAAAATTTGGACCTGTGGAGAACACTGCAAACCCGCTTCAATTTTCCATGCAGGGAAAAGCTTCGCATTGGTGTATATTTCGCCCAAAGAACTTAGTTTCGGATAAGCCACAATGTGTAGTCAGGACGTGTAAATAAATCGGCTAGTCTGGAGGGTGGGGGTAAAAGTTATATGAAAATATTTATAGGGGTGATGCAGGTAAAAAACAGGAACGAAAATTATATAGCTTTGACTTAACTTCGTGCCACCCTTCTGCCAGATGAATTTTCTGGTTAAAGATGAAAACGTAATCGACTGGATGCTTCAATTTGTTCATGCAGCTTAAATAATTCTATGTCTACTTCTTCCTTCGTGTAGCATGCTTATGAACCTCTCGAGACCCTTTCCAATTATAGGTGAAATTTAGGTATAAATCTATTTTAAAACGATTTCATAAAGGAGTTTTAACAGACTGCGTGACTGATTACCTATCTCCCACTCCACCGTTACCCCTTCACCCCTACCCCCAATATTTACACTGAAAATTTCCCCCAGAAAATTTCTCACCAGAACAATTTCACCCATTACAAATACCCATTACATAACTTTCCCCAAAAGATAATTTGGACTTTTCCGTCGAATATTTTTCCCGATTTCATCTGGGAGCCCTAGTTGGAATCATAAAGTACATCCCAGACCGTGACCAGTCACCTCGACGATTTACCTGTTTTGTTCTCAATAAGGCAGTTACTTCAATGGAAACCCCAAATTTGGGCGCGAAGTAGAGTTTTGGTTCTTTCAGTTTCATCCATCATTCCGTGCATGTAGCTTCATAGTACTAGTCCCCCCCCCCCTCACCACGTAAACTGTTAGTAGACCATACACTTTCATGTAAAAGTTGGGAATTTCATCCTATATCGCAGAGCTTATGCCTACTTGTTCTGTTTCCAATTTAGGTCACATGCAAAATGACAGCTTTTGAAATACTTTTATCCTACTTTATCTTGAAAAGTTGTATGGAATGTAGGTTTTATTGGCATACTTGGGTTTGAAAATGTTTTATGACTATCTTGATCAAAATAATTTAAGTTACCTTTCAAATGACGCAATAATGACGTCACAAGACGTACATAACAACTTTCCATACAAGATTCCATACAAGATTTGAATTTCTTTCTGAAATAGTTCTATCGAATGAATTATAGAGACAAGTAACCTGTAAACTATGCATAGGCGTAGGAAGCTGTTGAAGACTGGGGGCTGAACCTTGTTTCGGATCGCCGTCCTGGGGGAGGGGTCTAAGAGGAAGGGTCCAAGGGAAGGGGGACACACCCCCTCCTCTTTGGACAATTTTGTGGATATTTGAGGGTCCTTAGATGCAATTTGGTTTATCATTTTGGACAGACTTTAAGGTAAATTACTGCAAATTTTTGACATTTTTTACATAAGGAACAAATAAGGGGTTTTTGTGCTCGGAAATTGGGGGGGGGGCGGTTCCTACGCCCTTGGTTTTATGTAAAATTGAATCCAAGTGACGTTTTAGTGCTGACTCTCAGGAGGTATCATGAATTACAAACTCCAGAAAAAGTATTGCACAGTACCATATCTTCAGCAAGAAAGGGGCAAGCGGTATTTTGAAAACTGATTATCTTTTCAAAGGTATTAGATAAATATCTGAAAGTTTGTTTTTCGAGTGATCTATAGCTTTATAAGTAGACTCTGGTGTCAGTACTGCATTACCTGTCATTTTGACAACATGGGTATTTGGAAATGTAATTTTTCACTTCTAAAAGTCATTTGCAAATACAGTTAGTCATTTTAATCAGTTTAATCATCAACTCATGCTGCCCAATAAAAATTACTGAGACAACTACCTTCCAGTATGCCACTGAGGGGAAGAACATGATAAGCATTGGCGTGGATCATGGGGGAACGGGGGAGACGCGTCCCCTCACTTTTTTGGAAGGGGGGACATTGCCAAAAAGTACTCCTCACTTTTTCAAAAATGATGAAAACTAAAACTGTGATTACGAATTGACAATATATATTATAAGCTAAATTTCGCCCAAATATGGCACCATTTGCCGTATAGACACCTCCCAATTACATTTTTTCTTCAAAGGGGAGGAGGATATCCCCTCTCCGAGGACAGCGATTCGTAAATGGTGAAAAGTCTAACAATTTACTGTTCACTCACTTCACGAAATGTAGTTCTGATT
>WURT03042135.1:0-14706 GCA_009936505.3 Holothuria glaberrima
TTTTCACCGTATTTTCTCACGAACGCCTCACGGCGTTCTTGCGGCGGCCGTACGAACTCCTCAAGAACGCCGTAAGAGATCAGAACATTCTACCGAACTCCACTGTTCGTACGAACTGTGAGATTCGTACCATTTGATCGTTCGTACGAAGCTTTGTGACCGTACCTTAAAGGACGAAAGTCGGAAAAATCCCCTTGCTTTGCATTATTGTAATGCTGTGCTCCAAGGTAATCACACCTATTCACATGAACAATCGGCCTGATTTTACTTCGTCTTGTCGAGGAACAATGTGAATGTGTTTGATTATTAGAATCGTCTTGTGCTACAGCAATGGGACTGACGACGGGTGGTGTGGCGGAAAATTTGTGAGAGATGGATGAACAAATCGGAGCGTAGCTGGTACTTCAAGCCCTTCCTCCTTGGCAGTTATCAAGACACAATCGGGGTCATCCCGTTTAGCGATTTAAACACCAATAAAATCACCTTAAAACGAATTATGTATAAAACCGGTAGCCACGGAGGTCAAGTGCAAAATTGGTGAAACGTGACACAATTTGGGGCTAAGATCTGGATAACAGTCTAGATGTAATGTCTTGAACCCTTTGTAGTTTGTTGATAAGGTTGTCAGGAAGCTCATACAATAAAACGTTGCCATAGTCAAGATTGCAGGATACAAAGCATGCACCAAAGTTTTACATGTATCGTCGGAAAGCATCTTCCTAACTTGTCTAATCTTAAATAGTTGAGCAAAAGACTTACTGCATATTTTCCCAATATGATAATCAAACTGAAAATTCTCATAGGCCTGTCAAGCTACATACCAAGATTACGGACTTCGGTTATAGCTTTGATAGATGCATTATCAACCATAATAGAGTTAATTGAAATTTTTGAAAGAATCCTTTGGGAGCCAATTAATAAAAACTCTGTCTTATCATCGTTAATCTTCAGCTTACTCTAAATTAACCCATTTCGAACATCAGAAATACAATACTGCATGGCATTTATAGCTTCAATTTCCGAAAGCTTGCCATCCGGTTTAAAAGATAAGTACTGTACATTTGCCATATACCGGTACAATTGTCATCCATCCGCATATGTGTGGGCTTTTGGGAGGTGGGAGGACAGAATGTAAAAAAGCTTACTGGCGTGGAGAAAAAAAGAGACTTGTCCTAGACAAGAACCCTGTGGGACTAAGCATTATAAGTTAAAATCTCTAGAAAGTGAATCACTGACTTTAATACGTTTTGTACGGTTAAAGAGATAGGAGCAAAGCCAGGAAGCTGCCTGTTCATCAATGCCTTAATCACATGCTAAAATTTCAAGGAGTATTGAATAATCAACGGTTTCAAAACAGAAATTAAATCAAACATCATCAAAAAGTAACATGCTTCCTGTCCATATTCTGCAAAATGTCAGATGAACCCTTAACAAATGCAGGTTTGGTGCTATGAAATAGTCGATATGCAGACTGTCAAATAGGAAGTAACTATTAATGTTAGTATGAGTCACAATTTGCTCTACAACTGCTTTCTCTGTAATCTTAGAGATTAACGATAGGTTACTTATAGTTCTATAATAAGCAAATGATGTATCAAGGCCTGACTTCTTCAGAACAGGGCGAATACTGTACACCCAAGGGTAAGGGAACTCATGGGTAAGAAGAGAAAGATTAATTAGCTTTTTGATGATTGGGGACAATCGTCTAAACATTTCTTTAAGAAACAAGTGGGAATCGAGTCAAGAGGACAAGAAGAATAACTTGAACTATACATTATACGTCTACTGAATCATTCACGGCTAAAGGCTCGAATTTGAAAAGGATGGAATAAGTTTGCAAACCGTGTCTCAATCAGCAGTGGGATTTGTTACGACGTCAGCCTTATCAATTTCATTACGTATCAAATCAACTTTATGGACAACGAATTTACCAAACTAACAAGATGGGACTTCGAAAGTAAACATCAATATTCATTAGGCTTTGACTGCTAGATTATTGGACACATGTGTTTAACCAATATCTTTGACATTGTTAAATGTAAGTTCATAGTGAAAAGTGACGTCAAACCTCGCCCGCTGCCCACTACTTCGGAATGTTTTTTTTTTTTACTTTAATCCGGATACTAGATGAAGTGAGCTTTCCGTGAAGTATTGAACAATGGAATCCTCGGTTCAGTGTTCAAATACTCCTTTAAGAATAGGTTTTAATAAAAGATGTTATTTTGGTTTAGTGAAGTTTGTTTGTATTCATGAATACCATTACCAGTTGCTTCCCATATAAAATATTCCTCAACCGATATTCCCGTTTAGCCCTCTTAAATACACTCAATTTAATTAATCGCAATATTCAATTAACGTTGTCTGACTTAATAAAGCATTTTATTGTTTCAAAACAAATTAGAAGAATATTCCCAATGTAAACCTACTTATCAATTGAAAGGTATGAACCTGTAGATTTCTTATGACGTCATGTATGCCATTGTTTTGCAAAATTTAGCTTATGACTATGCAAAATTTACACAGATGACGTCATTTAGAATGTAGTTTTTGCTTTTTTATTATTTGCTTTCTTATTTTAGTTAGGTACACGAGAACATGTTTACACACGGACACAACCAGACCGATGACGCATGACACAGGTTCCCACACTGACATTCAAAATAACAAACACAAACCTCTCACGAGCTTCCTGTAGCTGCGACCGAGCAAATCGCGACAGCGGGGGCACACACCAACAAAACCACTGAACTGTAGGGCAGATCTCCTGACTCATGCACAGTATACACAGTAAGACTTTTGAAAAATTCACTTTACATTCTGCTCATTTTGGAATAACAAAAGTACGCGGATTCTTTTCCCAAATGAACGGCGACGAGAATGAACAAAAGGGTGGCAACACGCCCGCTTAACAACCCCCCCCCTCCCCACCCCATGAGATCGAACGACCCTGGTGAAAAACATCGGAGGCCTGAACTGAACTATCATTAAATGATTTTTGTCTTCAAGTCCCTTCGGCTGATGGATGGAGGACGAAAATCAAATCTAGCCCTCAAGGGGACTGTGCGCGCCAAAGAAGGTAGTCTCATAAAAGTACATATGAGTTAACATTTGAACATAGCCATTGGTCTGCCGTCAGACTCTTTTGTCATGTGTGGCACCGCCTTAGTCTATAAACAGTGCCATGCATTAGTGCAGGCAAGAACTGGAGTGCATATCTTCCAATGTACAGACTTATCCTGGCCACCCGTGTGTCATGTTGAGTTGTTCCATAAAGTTCAGCTATAGTTAGAATTTGATTAAAGGTCTGTAGACATTTAAATGTGATGCTTGCCTATTTGGTGTAAAAAGCATTAAAAATGATAAAAATAGCCGCATTTCCCATTAAAATCCATCAAATATTGAGCATTTAACAAGACAATTACTATTTTCACTTACATCATGAATAAACATAAGTTGCTTATGCAAATTTGTGACGTACAGAGAGGGACGGGGCTTGTCAACTGATTGTATTTATATCCTTTGTTAGTTTAGCCTCCATTCTAAGGACAACTGTAATTTTGGGATGCCCTGAGGGGTTAATTTTGGAAGTAGCTATTTAGTTCTTCAAGAATATCCACATTAAACACCAAACTAGAAACTCAGAGCTATTAGGCAAAGAACAGATAATTTTTGAAGGAATGACAAAAGAAATACAGACGCTGCGCAACACACCACATCACATTTTTGCATAGCTAATGAACAATTCACACAAAAGGTCAAACTTTGAAGAGCAATATCTTGAGAACGGTAAAAGATATTCAAATAATTCCAACAGATTTTCTGTCAGGAGATCTTAATCTAGCTCTGTTGAGTAGAACAACTGAATTTGTTACATGTCCACAGACCCGCTTTAAGATACTAAAGGTTCAATCCTACTCAAAAGGTAACTCGCAAGATTCTTGACCAGGGCTTACTTTAGGTAAACACATTGCCGTATGGTTCCAATTTATAGCCTATACTCAACTGTTTTTTAGTCTTCTTCATTTTGAGAAATAAATTACTTTCATTTCTAACATCCCCCCCCCCCCACCCACTCTTCCACAAAAGGAGAAGGTCCTACGACATGCATTGCAGATGGGCTAACAAAACTTTACACGCCCATATCATGTATACTAGGTTCCTTCCACATGGGACCCTATAAGCCAGAACAAACAATACTCCTATGCGATAGCAACGGCTTTCCTATATAGAACCCATACAATCTGGACCACACATAGGCTATTCCGTATGTGACCCTTTTCCCACTTTATGAAACTTTGCTTCTCTATTAGGAGTTAAAACTAAACGTTATCATCCAAATAGTTCTGGTCCTCAAAGGAGTTACGTCTCTGTGGGACACTTAGAATTTGCCCGCTTGGCGGACGTGTATTACCCCTGCACCTATATTTGCTGCACTCATAATACCAATAGGGTATGTAAGTCAAAACAGGAGTTACATTCGACACCTGCTATGATGGTAAACTGAGAATAAACACGAGTGCCTGTAAGCCTGTCAGCTTCTTTCATTCTATAGGTATGCCTGCATGCCACTCACGGAGCGGACTGTTCAGAACCTCTTGAAGGTTTTCCACCAAGAGAATATGGCTAAACATGACGTAAACAAGACAACCTGCTACGTAGGCATTATTAATAGCGAAGTTCCAAACTAGCTTAAGATACTCATGGAATCCTGATGGAGTCAGACCACATACCTTCGGTGGCACGGTTTTGCTAGATTTCTTGCAAAATGATCAGTGCCATCAAGATTCGACTTGACATGCTAATCAGAAATATTTTCACCAATATACAGCTTCTCCTATAGTTAGTTTCTCTTCTCCTTTTTCTTTCTTTTTCTTCTCTTTTTTGTTACTTTTCTGTTTTGCCGCCAAGATGAGGGGTAGGGGATCAGCCCCCAATATACACCTGACTTTAACCGTACTAACAGCAGTAGTTCAATGAACAAACACTAAAACTTCAATGTAGGATGGTAATTGTTACGACAGGGCATGATCTCCTCACTTCAGGTTCGCCTTACGTCATATCAGGGAGGTGTTTCTAATACCTGCCCTGATCATGTTTCCCCCTATACAATACGTTGAATGAAAAACGCCCTCAACTTGTACGATTGGGGTGAATGACTGTGTAAAAAGACTTTGATGGAGTAACCCTTATTGAAAGATTCATTTAATTCATGAAGTACAGCCACTTATGGGCGAAAAAATTTTTTTACAACTTATAAAGTGTTATTAAGGGTAACTCCTTCCAAAGTCAGCAATGTAAGGTAACGTAAATGATCAAGTTAGGAGAGGTGACTCCTTTAACTCAATCTAGTTTCATCAGAACTTTCGAAATCGGGGCTACCTTCTATCCGATCCAGAACGATCTTAATTTAACGAAGAGTGACGAAAACGGTGGTAAGAAAGATAACTGTGTGAGTGACAATAGACGGTATCGAAATCACTTCAGTAATTTTGATGAAGCGAAAAGATGAAATTTGATAGATTGACTACACTGTATTTACGTGTACTGAGGTGCGTTTTTTGTAGCAAACAGAAATATCAGTCTTATTAAAATGAACATCCATACTCTACAAAGTTCAATCATCTCGCACCCTAATTATAGTTGCCCCCACCTATCTCTCCGCGCCCGACGTAAGTTGTTTGGCTTCGGGACTTAAAACAGCATTAAAGCTCTGGCCAGTAGCAGCAGGGATATATTGTTAGTCAGCTCACCCTTCAACACTTTATCATATCAACAATTTTCTCAAGTTCACAAAATCGGAGAATCTGTTATAGTCCTCAATGCATGCAAGTGCTCGTACAAACATGCATAATAATGACTTTCCCCTGTACGCATCAATGGTGGGGCCAGCATTTCGCCGAAGGGGCGGGGGTGAATACCCGGGGAGAAGTAATCTACCCGGAGTTTCAACAACGACAGGGGTTGCCAGAATAACAGTAAAAACAATATTGTTGTCTCGTTGAGGGAGCAGAAAAGTTTTGGTGTTGAAAACAATTGAAATTGTGAGGAATTGTGGATAAAAATTGAAAATCTAGGGTTCTTATTGGGAAATATTTTGAAAATTGGGGTTTCATTGAACTACATGAAAAAGTTACAGTTTGATTAAAAAAATGTTGGGTTTTTATTGAAGAACCTGTCCCCCATTTGGACTGAAAATGTCGAAGAGAAAGGTCCCTCCCGGGGACTACGAACATAGTTAGTTAATGGTTGCATTAAAAATTGGGAAATCTCTTCTACAGTGAGCTGCCGTCCTCGATGAAGGGAAATGACCCAGCCCATTTACTCCCTTCCTTATCATGCCTTTCATACACAATACTGTTAAATTCCTTTCAGTTTCCTATCCCCTATGTTTACCACATGTACCCAGCATTGAAATATGGTTCTCATGTCTGCAATTTCTCAATTAATAATTAATGCAAAAAATCAATCTATGAAAAATGTTAATATATGTTTCTAAGCCAAGCGCCACCATCTGTTGGCGAGGAGCGTACCACAAAATGTTTGGCTTTACAAACCTCCAGATGGCCGGATACGGCACTTACAGAGTGTTCTAAGCAAGAATATGTTCAGCCCAACTTCGAAGTTCTTCCCGCTTCTTGGAGAACTTGACAAATATTGGGGGCTGCACATACCTTTAGCCCCGCCCCCACTTTTTCATTTTACATCGCCGCCACTGGGGTTCAGCATTTTCTCGAGGGCGCGAAGCTGAGCGACCGAGCGGGGAGATGGTGTGGTTCTCCCCCTCTCATCCCAGGGAGTTTTGGCAATTTTTACATCAAAATTGAGAGATCTGGTAAACACCTAAGCTGGAATTTTTGGACATTTTCAATCAAATGAAAACATGTAAAAAAGCTCAGCCACAAAAATTGCAAAAGAGGGCTAACAACGGAGTAAAAGAGGTACCCATAGGCAGGGCAAATTCATCCTACAATGATATTGTTGAAGTGTAAGAAAAGTGAAAAAGAGAAATACACCAAAAATGTGTACTTTCCTGAAAAGCAGGGCATGCTTAAATTTCATGTGCCTGCTTTCGGCCTAAAGGGAAGGTTTATACCTTGTATCAATGTTTTTTTTTTTTATTCCCCCGAGAGTTAGTGAGTGGCTGTATGAGAGTTACTGTACGAGTCAATGGGGCCCAAGGGAATTGTATTGCACTGAAACGAAACAGCTACTCGTACAGCTTATATTTGCTAAACCAGTGAAATTGACATTTTGCCCTGAAAAACGCCAAAACGTCATTTAGATAAAACAAAATAAAAAAATTTAGGTCTGGGCGGGGGGGGATTCGTGCGACCCCTTGAACCCCGCCCCCGGCTACGGACCTGTGTGTGTACACTCACCGGCATGTCCTTAGCGGGTACAGGGCGGCCGGCTCAAAACGGCCAGTAGCTACCCGAAAATTCGGACAAGTGAAACGTGTCACACGCGGTTGCACGTGCCTGTTTTGGCAAGCAGCCCGCCCTGAAGACATGTACTTCTATTAACCTAGTTTTCTGGCAGCTCCGCTGATGGGGAAATCCCGTGAATTCCTTACCGGGTCTGCTGCACAGGAACCCACAGGGCAGTGAGGGTGCGTATGTGTGCGCCTGAACTGCGCCTACTTCGCGGACAGCTTCGCTGCTTTGCAATTCCCTTGCATTCCCTGCCGGGTCCCTTCCTAGTGCCCCGTAAGCCACTGAATGTGCGTATGTATGCGCATAAGCTGTGTCTGGGTCGCAGCATGTATGTGTGCGCCCGAGCTGTGTCTGGGTCGCAGCATGTATGTGTGCACTCACAAACATGTCCTTGGCGGGTGCCAGAATTGACCCTCCCCCTCCTCACCCACCTTGCCCGTCTCTACACCGCCTGTCTCACTTTGGGTTATTTCCCTCGATCCCCGGAAAATTGCCATGCTCACCATGATTCCTAAGCCCGGTAAGGACCTCACCAACCCCAAAATTACCGCCCCATTTCCCTTCTTAGTACCCTAGGAAAAACCCTGGAGCGACTTATCAAAAACAGAATCTACCACTCCTCAAAACAAGAAGTTACTTTTCTACCCACCGTGCGGTTTCAGATCTAAGCGGTCCACTGTAAATTAACTGACTTACTACACTCAAACAGTCCGCGGGAACTTTAACAATAACCGACTTACACTGGCTACCTTTCCCGATGTCGAGAAAGCTTTCGACGCCATATGGCATAACGGACCCAGACGTAAACTCTCCACTATCAACCTTCCTGACCACATCACCAGACTTCTTTCAAACTTCCTTACTGACAGACGAACTTTTACAGACATAAGCGGGTACAGATCCACCACCAACCCCCAAAGCAGGGGTTCCCAAGGTTCTGTACTTTTCATCATTTTCACCAACGATATTCCCCAACCCACCGTCACATCAAAATTTCTCAATTCGCCGACGACCTGACCATCTGGACCGTCAGCAGATGCCATCATAAAGCACTTCGCCGACTTCAAAACTACTTGGACACACTTCAACACTACTGTAACACCAGGCGTATCAAACTGAACCCTCAAAAGACCACTTTTCCCCTCCATCACCCTCAACCCAGCAAACGACTCCGAGCCGATCCTATTTATATCCAGGACCACCCTGTCGCCTCCTTAACTACTGCCAACTTTCTCGGTCTGACACTCAACCGCACCTTAAACTGGACCACCCTCTTTCAGGACATTCTCAATCGAGCCTCATACCGCACCACCCTCCTACGAAGGGTGGTGGCTCGAGGCTGGGGTTCTCACCCAGAAACCAACGTAAACACCTACAAGCAATTTATTAGAGCTCTTATTGACTATGGCTGCCCTGCCACACTAACTCTCACCAAAACTTCACTACGCAAACTCCAAACTTTACAAAGCACCGCCCTCACTACCGCCCTCCACCTGCCCTGCTCGAAACCCGCAAAGTACTCACGACTTGACCGACACCCCTACGAGTGTCGTGACAAAAGTCGTGACCTCCGTTTGTGACATAAGTGGGCGATGAGTGTGACAAAAGTGGTTGTTGTGACAAAAGTGGACAATAATTATGACAAAAGTGGGTTGGTGAGACAAAATTGGTATTTGTGACAAAACTCATTGTTACATACGTTCATAGTGAACAGTGACACCGAACTTCGCCCACAGCCCACTACTCGTTACTCCACATAGGCCTAATAGATAATAGATGCAGTGAGCTTTCCGTAAAGTATTGAGAAATGGAATCATCCGTTTAGTGTTTGAAATCTTCTTTAAGAAGAGGTTTTAATGAAACCACTATGCTATTTTGGTTTATAAGGAAAGTCTGCTTGTATTCACCATTTTCATTTAATTCCCATATAAAAATTCTTCAATTGGTGTTCCAGGTTCTGCCATTGTAGATTGTACGCTGAATTAAATTAATCACGATTATATAAAATTAATGTCTGTCGTAATCAAGCATGTTTTAAATCAAAAAAGAAAATAGTTTCAATGTGAACCTACTTATAAATTGAAAGGTTACAACAAGACTGTAGATTTCTTATGACGTAATTATGATCATTATTCTGCAGAATTTTGCTTATTACCATGCAGATCTACGGGGATGACTTCATTTCGAACGTATCTTTTGCTCTTCTTATTATTTTCTTTCTTATTTTATCTAGGTACACGAATACTTAACGTACGTTTTACGTGTTTACAAACGGACTCAGACAAACCAATGAAACAATTTCCCGCACTGACAATCTACTATCAAATACAAACCTCTCACGAGCTTTCTGTAATTACTGTTACCGACCGAGTTACGACCACGTGGGACACTCATACTAACAAAACCACTGAACAGTACGGCGGATATCGTGTCTCAAACGTATACACAATAAAAGACTATTACAAAATTAACTTCATATTCGGCTCACTTTGGAAAAAACAAAAGCACCAGATTTTTTTCCTTTTTTTTTTCAAATGAAACCCTACGAGGATGAACAAAACGGCGGTAACACGTTCCCACAACCATAAAGCACAACTCAAAAATCGTCACGATGAGATAGAACTAGCAAGGTGAAAAACATGGGAGACCTGAACTGTAGTAGTTTTTTCATGGATTTTGTTTTTCTTAATGGCCCTTACACTGGATAACGGAAGTCGAAAATCACATTTAAACCATAAGGGGCCGTGCTCGCCAAGGAAGGTACTTCTCTAAAAAGGTGTTTATGAGTTTACAAAACCCTTTGTCAATCGTCGGACCTTTATGCCATGCCTAACACATTCTAGTCTATGAACAGTACCTTGCATTAAAGAGGACAAAAACTGAAGTGCCTAGCCCCAAATGAACAACTTAGCGTGGCCATCCATATGCCTTTTTGAGTTGTTCTGCAACGTTCATGTACAGTTAAAAGTTGAAAAAGTACTCAATTCACAGTCCTACTTAAAAGCGAACACAGCTGCAGATTCTTGACCAGTCCCTATATTTGTAAATACATTGCCGGTTGGTTCCTTTTAGACGTTGGCCTACATTTAACTCTATTTTTAGTGTTCTTCATTATAAGGAATATTTCAGTCAAATGAAGAGTCCACCCCGACATACCACAGCAATTTTATATACACCCACATCATGTATATTTGTCTCATTCAACAAGGGACCCTATAGGCCAGCAACAATAACCTCATCTAATAGCCACGACTTTCCCATATGCAACCAATCCAGTCAAGACCACACATAGGCTACTCCGCACGTGGCCCGTTTTCCTACATTGTGAAAACTTATTTTCTAAAAGGAGTTATAAAAGCTAAAAATATCCTCGAAAAATGCCTGCTCTTAGAAGGAGTTACGTCTCCGTTGGGTTACTAAGACTAAACATGACTGCATTTAAACCATCAGATCTTTTTACTGTAGGTCCGTCTGCACACACACGCGAATTGGACTCTGTGTAGACCCTTTCGACGGCTACCACTGGACACAGAGTAAACAGGATAGACTGCTACGTAGGCAGGCAAAGTTTCAAACTAGCTAAATGGAACAAATACTACGCAATCCATGCAATTCATATGGGCCTTCCCAGATAACTTCCAGTGACACAGGTTTTCACTAGATTTCGGGCATAATCAGCACTGGCGTCAGTTTTTGACTTGACATACTAATCCGGAATAGTTTTTGTACATATTAGTTTCTCCTTTCCTTTTTCTCTTTCCTGTTTTGCCCCGACGATGAAAGGGTAAGGGGATGTTCCCCCAAATATGCATCTGACATTTACCAGTACTAACTGTAGCTCAATGAAAAAATACCAAAACCTTAATTTAGGATAACAACTGAAACGACAGTGTATGATCTGCTCACTTCCGCTTCGACGTGCATCATATTTTTCAGCGAATATAAAAAAGTTGCACGAGAAAGGGCCCTCGACTTATGAAATTTTGGCAAATTACTGGGTTAAAGAATCTTTGATGGAGAAACCCTTATTAAAAGACTCACTTGATTCATTAAGTACAGCCGCTCGGTCGCGAAAAAGCAATTGTGTCTACAACTCATAATGAGTTATTTTGTGCAACTCCTTCCAAAGTCAGAAATGTAAGGCAGCGTAAATTTTGTTTAATGATGAAGTTAGGAGGAGTGTAACGCAATCTAGTTTTATCAATATTTGTGAAATCGGGGGCTAACCGACTGTGCATTCTATCGTAATTTTACGGCGGGTGACATAAACGGCGGTAAGAAAGCTAATGTACTTGACAGTTGTGTAAGTGACGGTAGACGATATCGAAAAGATTTCGGTAATCTTGGTGAAGCGAAAAGAAAGTAGAAAAAATGTTGAACAGTACTTTCGCCTAAAACGTTATCAATAAAACAATTTTACCTATCAGCAAATAATACCCTATCCATTTCAGTTCAGAAGCACAGATATCAACCGAACTTGAGCCTTGCAACTTGATATGCACGTAACACAATTTTTTATCCACACTCTCAGACACAACACACGGCATGACACAATCAAACAGTTCTGAACCTTGAAAGACGGCGCTTTGCAACCCTTTTCTCAGTCTTCACTTCTCAATGACTCCGTCCTTTAAACTCCTGAAAAGAGGTGTCTCCGGCCCGTACTTTATTATTCTTGAAAACGACGTATGTAAATATTCTGGACTTATTTGAGAAAATCAAAATGAAACTTGAAATTAGGCTGCTGGAAATTAATCGTGTAAGTTGGTAAGATGGTAACCCGATGAAAAGGCATTAAATCGTTGTATCAAGGTACGGTCAATAGATGGAATGCACTGCATTACGTGTACCGATGTGTATTTATTGTTATCACAAACAGGGATACCATTCTTATCAAAAAGTATACATCCATACTGTACACAGTTCTTGTATGGGGACACAGGTTTAATTGAGACAATCTGGTAGATAGTGGCCAAGCAAACAGGGCGGGTATACTGTACATATAGCAATTATGGATGGAAAGTTCAATCACAAGTGTACGGTTTAAGTGTCCACCTGAAAAGAGAGTTAGGATGGTCCTTTCACAGGGGTAGGGCACCCCGAGATATTTCGTTATGTAAAAAAGTAAAAAATAACCTCTCTTGAATTTATACATTATAATTCTAAATTATCTCGCGCCCTAAATACACCCCCACTTTCATGCTATCTCTCCTTCTTAAGTCAGCCGTCTGGCTACGGGCCTGGAAACAGCAATAAGCTCATGGCCAGTAGCACGCTTATTTTTTGCCCAAAACAACATTCTACATTGTCTTCAGTGGCAGGTTTCCAGGAAGGAGTATCTCGATATCGCCTACTTTATTATGATACATTTTTATTTAGAAATGCAGTTCAAATAAGAAAAGGCAAATTAGAGGAAAAATAATATTCGACCTGCATATGTTTTAGATTAAAGAACAAGATGTCTCCTGAAATTTCGTAAGTCATTTCACCTGGCCTGCCTAGTTCCCCTCACCACCACTGGATTACATACCTCAAGCTAAATGGCCGGTCGATTTGACTTCAGTGAGCTTTTGAGTGGGTGGGTGGGAGGTTATTGGATTATGTTTTCATACAGCTGGGATGTAACAGAGGGAGTGGTGATGGTATGTGGGAGTTGAAATTCAAGATGGTTTGAAGCCAGAGAGTTCCAGCTGCTTCAGTCCATACAGGTTTGTCTAAAGACGTCAATTTCACCAAAATGTAGACAGACACTTCACTTCTAGTTTCCCCCGTCTTTTGTTGTCAGGTTGTCGGTACAACTGTTTTGTTGGCAAATTTATATCCCTAATGCGCACTATTTACGAGTGTTTGGTAGGAATGGAAACTGACGTCACCATTTGGAGGATGGATTTCCATCTTGAAAAATTTCTCGTCCAAGAAAATCAAAAGGTATAATTACCTTAATACATTTTATGTATGCC
Organism: Holothuria glaberrima; assembly: GCA_009936505.3. Taxonomy (NCBI): domain Eukaryota; kingdom Metazoa; phylum Echinodermata; class Holothuroidea; order Aspidochirotida; family Holothuriidae; genus Holothuria; species Holothuria glaberrima. Next base: position 13,394 of record WURT03042135.1, read on the forward strand.
TCCCTTCCCTGAAAAAATGTTTTGCTCCCAGGAATCCCCTTTTACAAACTTGTCTGCATGGCTACTGGCCTACTTTATAACTGATTACTCTGCTTTGATAATTCATGGTCCATGGGGAGAGCTGCAATGTTACCACGTTTGATGAATAACTCTGACCCACGCCTGACAGAAATCGTTGGAGTGAGGGATGTTTCTATAAACAAAAACAAAAAAATAACCCCTCAGTAGAAAATGTGTAACACATGTGCAGCTTCTAAAACAAATACTTGGACATAAGACACACTCAGGCTCGTTAACATGTCTTTGACATATATCTGGGATTATGACTTCCAAATTTTTATTGATCCTTCCATTTTCGTATAGTGGGGATCGTCCGAATAACACTGAGAGAATTCCAGAGTGCATTCCACAAGCCTAAACTAAAGACTTCTTTTTTTAAAAAGCGAGGTTTCAGGCTTTTCCATTTGGGGGTCTGTCTATTTTGTGGGTATCGTGGAAATTATGAAAGTTGAAACCCCTGATGCCTGCTGTTACTTCTAAGAGTTATATAACAAATATAACCTTCGTGCAGTTTGGTAATAGATTAGTGAAATATGATTCCACTTACGTTGTGACTTGAAGCAATTTCTAGGAGTTGAACTGTAGATCTATGCAGCAATTTACTCTCTTCTTCCCTCAATGTAATCAAGTCCCTACACAAATCCCTCACGGTGGCTAAGATATCTCCAGCCCCGCCACCTCGTTCCAAAATACATAACACTGCAAATTTGTCGCCTCCTTGATGTTGTCTCACACACTCAATAATTGTACCAGCAGCATTGGTATCCACACCGCAGGCGAAGCGATAACAATACTGCAGATCCAAGGGGTTCATGTAACGTAGGGCTTCCTTCAATTTCTTAGAATTATTCAGTGCAATTGAATACTTAGCTAAGTAATGTGCTGCGTACCATTCACAGAACACTTTATGATAAAACCTTACTTCTCTTTGATATTGATCAGTGGAAGCACCGTCAGATCGATAGTTATCATCAATAACCTCTTCTTCTACCAGTATACCAATACGTATGTACTGATCATAAAAACCCTGTCCAAGTTTCTTTATCAGCTCATGTTTCTTCCAAACTATTTGCTGATTCTGCTTACTAAGTCCGTCAAACGCGACTTTATCAAGTTCAAGATGCTGCTCTTCAAACATGTAATATTTCTGTACATTAGTATCTTCCATCTTGTTTCTCATGTGACTGTGGAAACACTTTATCATGTACTGAAAGAAACTCGTGACTGTCTTAAATGTCTGGAAGTCTTTGTTT